>JAQGAT010000119.1:0-57898 GCA_034687845.1 Pantelozetes paolii | reverse complement strand
AGTAAAAAATTATTTATGTTCTCAATGTTATATTCAATTAAGGGGCAAATAATAAACTATTATTATCATTATATTTAAATATTTCTTAATAAATAGGTTTATCCTGGTCTTTGGCAAAATTTTCAAATTTCAGATTTCTTCCTATCTCTAATATTAACTTATAATAAGTCATAATCTGTTTAATTGTTATTTCAATCATTGAATCATTCAATCGATTAGATTATAATATATTATGTGTTTATTAACTAAAATGGATTATAAATATTCACAAAATGACATGGAATATATTTTTATGTTGATTAAATAATTGGTATCTTTGGTGTAATAAAGGTTAAATAGTTACAAAAATGAAATACTTTAGTAATCTTAACTTGGTAACTCAGGTTATAAAAGGATTTTACAAAACTTAATGTTTAGACCTTTTTTAGTGAATAAATGATTAAAATATAAATAAAATCAATAAAAATGTTTAGAAATTGATAATAAAATACAAGAAATTATATACAATTTAAGGCACCGTTGGTTTGCCATACAATCAACACATCATATGAATGACAATAAAATGGGAGGCTATCACTTCATCGAAAATCACTTCATCGAATATCGTTTCATCGAAACTCATATCATCGAACTCACTTCATCGAATTCCATTTATCGAAATCACATCATCGAAAATTAAATCATCGAATCTAACTAAATCAATTATAACAAAATCTAGATATATTTAAATAAATTTAAACTTATATTTAGACTCCTACCATAAAAATATTGACAATAAATATAAATTAAATTATCAATAATACGTTATTGTTAAAATAATTACATTTAATTTTTTCGATAATATAATTTTCGATGATGTGATTTCGATGAAATGAATTCGATGAAGTGAGTTCGATAAAGTGATTTTCGATGAAACGATTTTCGATGAAATGAGTTTCTATGAAGTGATATTCGATGATATGAGTTTCGATGAAACGATATTCGATGAAGTGATTTTCGATGAAGTGATTACGACCGCAATAAAATAGTATTAAATGACAATTGAATTGAAATTATAATAATTTTATAAATGTTTAAAGCAGTAGATGAGAGCTAAGCCGGTGCTGCAGAGGTATAGACTGTCGGCTGAACCACTTCAGTGCGGATCTTATGGGTGAAAACAAATGCAAGGACGGCCACAGCGAAGGGCACCAACCAAGATGAATAACTACCTCGGACATATCCATTAGCAGCACTAAACACTGAGAAGGCCATTAAGACCACCCCATAAATCATAGTGAGGTTATAGTTCTCCTTAAAGGCGCCAAAAATGCCGATTAAGTTAATAACATCTATAATAACGAGAAAAGCAATGATAAATCCCTTCCATATCTTTGCCGACTCTCTCCGATCTCCGTGAGAGTAGTTGCCGTCGATGTCCGGTATCTCATCCTCGGCCCTCTCCACTGCCTTCTCTAAGTATATACCGATCCATATTGTGCTCAATATATTTAAAACGGCAAACGTTATTAAAATCCATTTGAAGAGATTGAAGGAAAGACTACGATATGAATCACTTTTATAATTCAACGGACGAACCATTTTAGACATAATTTTCAATCAATTTATTATAATATTCATTACTTTTCTTACATTTATTGCAATATTAACGACAAATATTGAAGTGTTGTGTAAGTTATATGAAAATCCAGTGATAGTTGCGTTGGGATACCTATGATAATGGGATTTGCCTTTTAAGGGGCTATTCTTTAGTAAATACTTTTTATAGTACTGTAGTTATTGTTTTTTATAGTATCTGTAAAACAAATAGTTTTTATAATATTTTTTATGATTACAACAAAATATTTATCAAATTTTTCATACATTCATCAAAACTTGTCTTAAGTTTTAGGAATCTTTGAGTTTCAAACCGGAAATGAAAGGTTAATAGGAAATGATTGAATCACTTAAACATTAAATTGTACTCAAAATTACATTAGATTTTATTGACTCAACAATTAAGTAGATTTTGTTTCAATTAATAATGAATTATTAAATCAAATACTAATTAGTTATTAATAAATGTCTAAAATTAATGATAAAATGAAATGAAATTTGAAATTAAAATTTTGATATTTATATTCAGTACTCAAAAGGTGTCGAATAAATAGTCGGATGAATGACTTCAGCCCTTATTTTATGGCCAAAAATGCAGGCAATAATACCGTTTGTAAATGAGACAACCCAGGACGAGTAACTACCCCGGGTGTAGTCATTAGCTGCACTGAATATAGCGTAGGACAACATCATTACTCCAAAAACCATTGTCAGACAATAATGCTCTTTAATTGCGCCAAATATTCCCAAAACACATATCAAGTCAGTGATGACCAGAACCGTTATGACAATACCTTTCCATACCTCAGCTTTGGTCTTCAGTTTGGGATCGTATGGTCGATAAGAATCCAAATAATTGTCTCTATTTTGTATTTTTCCGATCCTTTTATTCATATAAATCCCGACCCAAACAGAGCTCAAAATGTTTGATATAATGAGAAAAACTAAAAACCATTTAATCAACTTAAAACTGATTGACCTATAAGTGTTGGATCTCTCCCTTTCCTCTTCGCCACCCATTGTCTCCGCAGATGTAAAACTTTTATTTCACAAACAACACCAAATCAAACGTATTTTTGTGTCCGTTATGTCAATACTAATGACATGTTTAGACATAACTTTTAATAAACGTTGAAATTATTATTATTTTTCAGTTTCACTGATAATAACTGTTGGAAACGGAGATAAAACTGTTACTTGAGTTTAAGTAAAAGCAAATAAGTTGTGGGGATATAGAAGTCAATAAAATAGATCCCTTTCCTCTGAATACACTTTAGTTTTGAGAGTAATTTCAAGTTTCAATTTTAAGTTACAATTTTTATATGCAATAAATATCAGAAATAATCAAAACATTATTTTTCAAAAGTTTTAATTAAATTAAAATATAATATAAATAAATAATTGTTTGTAAAATGAAATTCATTACAAAAACCTTAAAACTCAATCAATTATTCAAAAATGTTGTAAAGATTTAAAAATAATTTTCTCCGAAATGTGAAATCATTTGTTTAAACAGTAAAAACAAATTTATTTGATTTATTCCCAAACAAGTCTTCATACTTGGGTGGACTCACTGATGGTTCAATATCTTCATATTTAGGGGGTCTTTGTCTGCGATCAAAGTTTTCGCTGAGATATGAGTTGAAATTCCGACGAATGACTGATCGCTCAGAATCTGAACTATTTATGTCATTCATTGGATCTCTTGTTTTATGTGCTCTGATTTGATGTAACAATAGTAGAGTAAAACCACAAATAAGTCCATTAAACACAACCTGAATATATATCCCAATCCTAAGCATCACTAATATTGAAATGGGAACCAAAAGTACAGATAATATGCAATAAATTGCAAGAATTGTTTCACTCGAGTAATAAACACCAATAAAGCCCAACAGTAATGCGAATAATAGTGACAGCAATGCATATAAAGGGGGCAAAAGTGGATGAATATTGTCTTCATCTGACTTATCGTTATTCAAATCAAAATCGGATTTTTCAATCAAAATATAAATTGAAATAATTTGATGAATAATAATAAAAATAATTAAAACACTTTTGAGAAAAAACATTTTCGCTAAACTCATAACTATTTTATTCAAAACACTAACTTCTAATTGAAGTTCACATTTGAAATTGAATTTATTTATTGCAAAAATATTGCTATTTATATACAAAACACTTAAATTAAGAACACTATCAACAAAATAGAAGAAAAATATTTACAATAAATTCAGACTTTTTTGTGATTAAATATCTATTAATTTAATGAAGTTTAGACCAAAAACTAATAAAATTTTAGTGAAAACAATCTCTTATTTAGAGATTTTATTGAAATTAATGTTTACATTGATATTAAAATTTTGTTCACCTCTTTGTGGTGAAAGTTATTGTCTTTGAAAAGTCAGATCTAAAAGAGTTATTTGAACCGCAGATGAAATTAATTTTACGAAATTTGATAACAAATTTATCAATTCTTGTGAAACAAAAAACTATTGAAATCTATTATCAGTTAATAAATAATATTTTTATATTGTTTTTGCTTTACTTAACAATTATTGCAATAAATACTATGTACCCTGTATATCTGTTTTTCCAATATTTATCAAAATTTTGGGATCACTTGTGCTAATAATCAATTGAAAAATTAAATCCTTGTTGTTGTCGTTTGTTCCCAATTAGACCACAGATGAGCTCTAAAACAAAATTTCGTGTTATTATTGTTTATATGAGTAATAATTTTGTTTTGATTTAAGGATTTGATTGAATGATAGGAAACACATTGTGTACAGACACAATAATTTGAACTTTGATTTTAATGACATTTAAATTAATACTTATTTCAGTGTCAATAAGTTATAAATTATTTGTACCAGATTATAATCACATTTCTTATTAATTCCTGAATGATCATGGTGAAAAGGAAATAAGTGATTTTTACCTGTTTTGATAGTCTTCACTGATGAACAGGGTATTTAAAAATTTAGAATAATCACATTATTAAATAAAATAAAATAAAATAAAATAAAATAAAATTCAAAATCAATTTTATTAACAATTTTTGTCAGTTAATTGTAAACATTGTCAACATCATCATCAACATCATCATCGTCAGCATATATACTAATGCAGCAATGTCCATTGTGATTGTATTGGCACCTGAACCCTCTTGGACACCAATCATAACTGCTACAGGGTTTGACGCAATAAGCCATTACTTGAATCAATTTCAATGAAATGATTGAAATAACAATAACTGCTGTTATAATGACTTTAAAGTTTGACATTTTGTTCATTTATTCGTTGATACAATCTTGGTCAACTTAATAGATAATATAGTAATACCAAATACAGTATGACATACGAAGTCTTGAAATATAATCTGTGTTTTGAATTTATAATATTTTATTAATTTATTAAATAATAATTTATTAAAATTATTTAAATTAGATAACCCTTATGTTATACCCCCTTTCCTCTGGCAATTAAATATGTTGATAAAAATATGTGATTTTGTAAACAAATAATAAAAAGTTCTAATAAACTACCCAGGTTAAGGTTAAGGTTAATTATTTTATTAAAACATTAATTTTAAATCAAATACAAAAACAAATGATTTATTCATCTCTTCCACAGTAAGCGACTCCAATATCCCCAACACAAGCACCAGTTTCGCAATCTTTAATATTTGCACCCTTTTCACAATCATACACCTTATTCTTCTTACATCCGCTTCCCGTCATATTATGTGAGCTACATAGTAGAGCACCAGGTTTATTTTTATATTTAACTGGACATTGACAGCACTCAGCCATTTGTGTCAATACTATTGCTATGATTAACACAATTAATGTAAACTTCATTTCACCCATTGATTCAATGAAAACGTTTTTAAGATTGAAAAACAAATTCATTTGAGTTTTTAATCATAAAATAATTAATTATTAAAAATGATATCTTATTTTGAGTTAAAAATTAATAATCAGTTGATTTTATAAATATTCAATTATTAATGGGATATCTATTAGACTAGGATTGTATATAATTTTAAATGAGAAGGGATGTTTAGAACTTGTACAGGGCACATTTGGACTTGTATATAGTAATTAACATTTTCTAGTTGTTCACAAGGATTTAATGACGTTATATATAAGACAGTTAGATAAATAAAATTGAGCAAGGTCATTATTGGTTAACTAAAGCGAATAAAATAAATGATTGTAAACTAAAAATAAAATGATTTTTATTAAAATAAAATAAAATTAAAAATATTTACAAATAATTAAAAGTTTTTGTAAATAAATAAGAAATGAATGAAAACCTAAGGAATGACTAAATGTTTAATACTTTTGATTATTGCTGTCTTTAACCATAGAATAGAAAAGCGAGTCCTTATTGTTGAGTAAATTGTTGGGGGAGTCGTATTCAACTACCTGTCCCCTATCCATCACAATCACTTTGTCGTAATCCATGATTGTGTTCAACCTGTGAGCGATGGTAACCATTGTTGAGTCAAAGAACTCCTTTCTTATAGTCTTTTGGATGAGTTCATCGGTTTGTAGGTCGACGGCAGCGGTTGCCTCGTCTAACACCAAGATCTTTGACTTTTTCAAGAGAGCTCTGGCCAGACATACCAACTGTTTCTGACCGACACTCAGATTATCTCCACCCTCACTAATTTGGCGGTCGAGTCCGGCCTCTAAAGCATTGGCAAAGTCTTTGAGATGAGCCAACTCTAGCGCTGTCCACAACTCATGGTCTGTATATCTATTAAACGGATCCAAATTCATACGAAGAGAACCCGTGAAGAGCACCGGCTCTTGAGGTATGATCGTTAGCCTTGATCTCAAGTCTTGTAAACCTAGACTAGAAATGGCGATACCGTCTATACATATGGAACCGGAGGCCGATTCGATGAGTCTGAATAGAGCTAAGGTTAACGACGACTTTCCAGCACCGGTTCGGCCAACGATGCCTACCCGAGTGCCCGGACTTATATTCACTGAAATGTCTTTGAGTATCAAATCGAGTCCATCCCTATATCGGGCGCTATATTGAGTGAATCCAATTGAGCCCATAGGCGGCCAGTTTTGTCCCAATTTGGAGACATCGCCGAACCACTTGGCCTCCTGTCCCACTTTAGTGTACTCTAATATCCTTTCAACCGAAACCACATTGGATTCCAAGTCAGTGCTCGCTCTGATCAGAAGGTTTAGCGTTGCTGTTATAGTTAGGGCATAGCTAATGGACAGACCGGCATTGCCGGGGGACAGAGTACCCCGGTAGAATACAGCGAACAGTGCTGTGAAGAATACGACACAATTGCCTGTTATGTCAAACAATTGCTTAGTTTTCAAAATAATTATAAAATATAAACCAATTCTTACCCAAGAATTCGAGTCTAACTGTAAGCCAACGACTCGACACAAGACTCGCGTAATAACAGGAATGGTTTGAATCGACTTTCCTATTGGACTCATCAATGAATCTATTGATGGCATTGTATGCTCTTATAGATGAAGCGCCGGTAACTGTCTCTGAGAAATGAGAAAAAATAGGGGAACGGGAGACAGACTCCAAGCGCTTCAGTTGTCGCGACGTTGAGATGTAGTACTTTTGAATGGCATAGTAGAGGACACCCAATGGTATGAACGATATGAGAACATAAGGTGTGCCCAAAGCTATGATCACAATCGATGCCAGAGCTCTGAAGAACTCAATTATAAGAAGTCTAATCGACAGCAGAAGTGTTATATCCATGACATCTATGTCTTTAGAGAATCGGTTTAGTATTCGACCTAAAGATCACAAAACTGTTAATAATATGTCAACGCTTTTGATGCCAAACCTGTGGGCGTTGTGTCAAAGAAAGACATCGGAAGTCGTATTACATTGTCGAGCATCAGATCGTGAAGAATATTAGAGCCCCTGAGACAGGCTATGCTTAACGTTATGCTTGCTATCAATATAAATACTGTCTGTCCGGATACCAGTGCCGCATACACTTCCAGTCTTTCATATGAAGAAATGGTTCCGTTTTTCTTCTCATCGTTAGACCAATCACTTAACCAAACACTGGAGACAACAGTGAAGACATTGGCGAAGATATAAGAGATAACAGTTATAAGAGTTCCCAGAATTCCAATGGCTTTGACGTAATCCAAGTAAACACTCCCACCGACGGACCCGGTCTTCATCTCTTCAGTTGATATCAGTTTTGAATTCTTGGTTTTGTTTTCGTCTTCTGTTTTCTGTTTTAAGACATTTTCCAAATCATTAGGTTCTGAATCCTTTTTACTGTTCTTTCTCAACGAAAACCTTCTTCTAATACTTCCAGAGCTTGAATAACGAGATAATTGTCTCTCTATATGAACAGCCATTTCCTCAATGATCTCGAGGTCTTCGGGCTCTACTATCTCTTCCGGTCCTTCAGCCATGAATTCGGCCAAAAACTCAGCAAAACTGCCGGCGTTTCGGATCAGCTGTGAATAAGAGCCGCATTCAGAGATGAGTCCATCTTTGAGGACAACAATTTCGTCGACGTGTGGCAGAACTGCTATCTTATGTGTCACTAATATCCTGGTCTTATTCTTCAACAACCCCTTCGGACCAATAACCTTATCAAAGATGTGTTTTCCCACATGACTGTCCACTGCAGACAAGGGATCGTCCAATAGATAGACGTCTGCATCGTTATACACAGCTCGGGCCAGACTTATGCGCTGTTTTTGACCTCCACTTAGATTTATACCCTTCTCTCCAATTTCGGTTAAATCACCCCCTTTTTGGTTAATTACAAATTAATTATTGAGAAACAATGAAAACAAATAATTATTTGAAACCTGAAAGCAGTGTAAAGTCAGGTTCGAGAGCACAGCTATGTATGACTTCGTTATATCGTTCCCGTTTGTACTCTTTGCCAAACAAGACATTGCTTCTGACGCTTGCATTTTGAATCCATGCCTGTTGTGGTACATAAGCTATGGAACCTCTGATCTCTGCGTGACCTGAGGTTAACTCCATTTCCCCCAAAAGTGATGACAGGAAGGAAGACTTCCCACAACCGACTTTCCCAACGATTGCAATCAATTTGTTTGGTTTGATATCCAGTGTAATGTTTGAGAGGACAGGACTGGTGTCTTCATTATCCCATTTGAAGGAAGCGTTTCGCAGCCAAACCTGAGATTCATTTTTCAAAACCTCTTTTTCATTGTAAGTATTCAGCGATTCGTTCAGTAATTCATCAGAATTTATGAATTTATTTATTCTACGAATGGATACAAAAAACTAAACATTTTTTGGTTAATATTGTTTCATATCATTCACTCAAAGGCTGACAAACACTTACATTCATTGTGGATGTGATCAACTGTGGAATGAAGGCCAGGGGTCGCCGAAGTATATTGAATATGGAAAGGGAGACAAACGCTGTCTGTGCGTCCAATACATTGTTTGAATCAATCAGTATATATGTGGCAAAACTTGCGACCGCCACCTGCAATATATACCCCTTATTAGTGAAGAACTTTTAGAAACAATAATTATCTTACAAGAAAAGGGGCTGAATTAAAGGCAAAGGTAATAAAAGCGGACAGATATGCCTGCTTTCGCAAGTAAGTCATCTCCCTGTCCCGGATGCGTCTGATATGCTGCACAAACGATGTCTCCCAGGCATACATCTTCAGCACTCGTATGCCATTAAGTATTTCACTCATGAGTTTAGTTCTTTTGTCCCTTTCCTGCAGTAACTGTATTTGTCTTCTTCTGATTTTGGCGCCAATGAACACATTTATCGGTAATAATAATATCATAACTAAAATCCCTGCTAACGATCCGTATTGCAAGTGTTGCCAAAGGAAGTATATACTAACCGTCACCATAAGGGGGCAAATCCAGAGTAAATTAAATATCTGAATGTATTCCATAACCCTTTGCACGTCTGTCGACATTATGTTTACGAGATCTCCAGTTGTGAACACTTTGCGTGCATTTGGAGATAGTTTTAAGACCTTTCTGTAAATAACTGAAATAAGCGCTGATTTGAATCTCATCCCAAGTGTGTACACATGATAATCGTATTGTGCATTCAGCACTGACTCTATAGGAATGTTTGAATATAAGACAGGTGCTATAGTTCGGGTGCTATGTATTGAGATTATGCATACCTATTGTAGATGAGATGAACATAAGTATAGCGAAGTAGAAGCCGTGCCATAAGGGCTGTTGACAATCACCGTATTTTCCTGATTTAAGTTGAAAACAAAGTTATCATTATTACAGAGCATTCAATATATTGAAGGAATGGTAGGAAAAAATTCTTACAAATTGTCAAAGAATTACAACTCATTTGAAATCACTATTTGTTAAAAAACAATTCAAATGTTGTATAAAATTGTATTTAATATCAAAATTCATACCGTATTTCATGAAACCAATCAAATCGTTGAGTATTATAGGACTGACAAATGTCAGACAACTCGGGATCAGTTTAATGACAGCAATGAAGAGTAGATGAGATCTAAACATTTGAAATATGGGCCAAATTATGTTGATTTTGGCACTTATTTGCTTCACTTTAGTCTTTTGGTTACTATGTGTATGACTTTTTAACTCTCTCTGAGCTAACTGTGCGTCCAATTGATCGGAAATATATTTTGATTGGTTTTTATCACTCAGTTTCCACATATCCTCCTGTATTAGAGGGTTCTTAAAGCCCCGGTATATCATTTCACTGAACCACCAGAACCACAATTTTGAGAAGAATGATGCCATCTCTTTGGGGTTAGACATCTAAGTACACAGGGGACAGGGGTTAAAATTTTGGTCAATCAAATATGCATTCAAATATTAATTAATTATTACTTTCTGTTTATATGCGTCAGAAAAACAGCTCAAAACTAATTGCAGTAAAACTAACGCCAAATATGTTAATGTAGTGGCGATTGTGAACTCATTTATGAAATAGTTTTCATTTATATTCAAATTTATTTTCAATGTTTGACTGATAAGTGATTGTAAATTGATTGCACAGGAGATGGACATAAGACACCAAAATATAAATAATATTCCAGAAGTATGTATACCTTTCCTTCGGTTGAATGCCTGCATCAGTACTACTACTGTCTGACAAACGAAAAGGTTATTAAAAAACATATGAATTATTAATTCAAAAGTTTTCCTCAAAAGTCTTACAAATGTTAATAATTTGATGAATGAAGTAAACGCTTGGTATTTATGTAATGAATCGTTTTTTACGTAATTTACAATTGAATAAATAGCTTCACAAAGACTCAGAGCAATTAAAAGTATAGATGTTATCTGTGAATAAATGTGGGAAAAGATTATTATTAAAAGTTGACTGAATTGACTGAATATATAATTAAATTGAAATAATTTGGACAAAAATACATACAATTTTATATTTACTGATTCTGTTGAACACCAATAGCTTAGGACTTTTGCGGTCATTATAGCGAAAGTAATTAATTGTTGCAAAGAGTGTTATAAAAATACAGGGAATCCAAAGAAGTACTGTCTCACGGAAACAGACTGTGAAATAGGGTGTTCTTGCGCTCCACATTGAAGTATCCTTGAACAAATCAATCGTAAAACTTTTATTCACAATCATTTCAGATTCATATCTCAAACATAAAATTGAAAGCATTTTTACAAATTAATTGATTGATTGCAAACACAAACAAATTTATTAAACATTTTTCACTATTTGTTTATTAATTGTGACTTTTGTTTGCAATCATTAATCAAATATAACATAAGATTAGAAATATTGTCAAAATATTTTTCCACACTTTTTGATCAAACGATAAAACGATAAAACAATTTTTTATTTGATTTGATATTAAAGTTAAAAAACTTTTCATTTAATGAATTTCTCTCAAAAACTTTTTATTGCTTTGAATTTCATTGAAGTATTTAATTTGTTTGGTATTGAATTCAGACTCAAGTATTAATTTCAAACAAATGGGTTGGGAATGGGTTTGCAATTAAATGATCAATGAAATGAAATAATGGTTTTTAATGATTAGTCGTTAATGCATTAAAACATCATATCTTAATGTGTTTGAGAGACAAATGATTAATAAAATGCATAAAAACTTAATTTAATGTAAAATATTTCAAATATTTTATAAAATTCCTCTCAAATTCAATAAATTTATAAAACTTACCCAGAACTGGGATTGACACATCTGGTCCATTTTTAAATAATATTTACTATAATTCACTATAAATAAAACAAAACATAAGAATATTCTTCAAGTCTTTTCGGACGACATTTGATTTGATTTTCAAAATAAAATATTTAATTAACTGAAAGTCAGTAACAAATTGTGTTTCACTAGTAATTGATTACTTCATAGTCACATAATTTGAAGTACAGTTCCCCTTATGATGAGATAATTTCAAGTCGTTATGAAATTGTAAATGAGCTGTCAGTCTATCAAAAGCAAGCATTTATTAAATTGTTTTTAATCTATTAAATGCCAAAAGTTGTGAATCAACTGAAGGTGTTATCAATATCTTTAAAGTTTAAAAGATTTGAGACACAAATCACTTAATATTCTACTCTTTGGAGGGAATCTCCAGGATTTCAAACGATAAGATTTGAAGCATTTTGTTACGCTATTTTGCACCCTGTGCTGTGCCTGGGCTCAGGCATTAATAGTTTATCATCTAATTGAGAATTTTTACACTTTTATAAACAACATTTCTGATGCACTGATGTGTTTTGTAATCAATTATAAGTTCAATCAAAATAACAATGAAATGATTTAATAGGAGTTTAATGTCTATTATTGTCAACACATATAAAGACAGAAGAAAAACAAGTTTTCAAATATTAATAAATAATTTTAAAAACAATTGATTATTAGTTTTAAAGACTTCACCCATCAGTTGATTGAGTGAATGGTTTCCCTTATGTATTGTACAGCCGAGACATACCTGTCCTTCAGTGGAAAAATTATTTCATATAAAGTGTTTTCTTTGGTTTTTAATAAAACAATTATCAAATATTTCTATCAAAAGAGATAATCATTGAAACATAGCATTAGTTGAGAGAAAAAAATTGAATGAAATTATAATTTATTTCAAACTTTTAATGTGAACTTGACTTTAGATTTATTAATAAAGTATTGAATCAAAAAAAAATGTTTACCAAAAAAAATGACTGAAAACATACCGTTTGAATGTCTCCTAAGATTTAATATAAGCTTTTCTTTGAATTTATTAATTGTTTTGCAGAGAAACAAAATATTTCATTGATTTTTATGAATCACTTCTTTAGTTATTATTTTAATATTAAATAATTGTTTGATTTATTTATTGAAAATTATTTCTGTCAATGCCTTCCGTAGAGGTATTCAATAGTTTTATTAAATAATTAATCATTTGATTGAAATTGAGATTAGATTTCAAAAGTAAAGAAATATTTATCTCATTAAGTCTTTTGTAGATATTTTCAGTCATTAATTAATTTCAGTTTCAATTTTATTAATAGTTTATTTTCAGTGATATAAAAACTGAATTTGATTTTTCACTCACACATTCATATCATAACTATTTTTAACAGTGATTACACGAAATATCAAATAAATAGTTCAGTGGATCAGAAATATAACAAAATTTAATTCAATTGAAAATGTGTTCACAAAAAATACAGATAAAACTATTGCACAAAATATAATATAGAAATCAATGTTTAGTTTTTTAAAATACAAAATTAGACTTTCATTTCATTTCATGTGAACTAAACATTAATAAAAATAAAAATATTTACTGTAAATAAAAAATACATTTAAAAGCGTATATGAATTGAAAAATATTGTTTTGAAACGACTTAAAAAAATAGAGATTTGCTTTCTGACAAACATTTTTAATACTAATATTGATATAATATTTATATTTGTCGTCTGTTTACAAGTTTATACAAGTTTTGGGTATTTTTTGAATTTGAAGCCAAAACCATAAATAATATACAATTCATATCTCGTTTTAATACCGGTTTCGGAACAGAATTCAAGTTTTCATTACATATTTGAGTACTTTTTCTCATTAAAATGATTTCATTTTGGGTTTTGTGACAAATAACTTAATGTTAACTTTATTTCATGTAATTATGCGCTTATTTTTACGAATAATAACTGTTTGAAACCCAGAGTCCATTAGATTTATCATCCGTTTCATAGATTGTATTATTGCTTACTCTTTGATAACTTTGATCCACGTCTTCATAGATGTGGTCGTAATTCAAAGCATTCATATAATTACTCATTCGTATGGATTCGTAGTTATTTTGCTCGTAAACCACTTGAGCACCGGTAGTAGGTATTGACCAGTCGTTCCTCATTTTTACTTCATTTAATTGTTTCTTAGATTTGTTTTTTATGCAAAATATGATAATCGATAACAAAATGATTATAAAACCCAATAAAACCATACAAACAATAGATATAAGTATAAAGTTTTGATTAAAAGATTGAATTAAAATATTAGCGGTAATTGGTTTGCACTCAGGTAGACCAGGGTAACTCCATTTACCACCTTTGCATACTACAAAAGCTCTAACACTAGGATTTAGGACAGTTTCGGAGCCATTGATAGTAATGTTTTCACACGAAAAGCTGGCGATTGTGTTATCTTTTGTTGTATTTCTTTCATTGATTACAGCAAATGATAACTCACTTGAAGTATACGTCACTTTCGGTGAATATTTTGATGAGTTTTCAAACAAATAACAAAATTGTCTTTCAATACAAACGGGAAATCCTGTCACCCATTCACTGTTGATGTCACACAACACATGATATCCACTGGATTTGTATGGTTTGATATCATAGCCATCATTGCACGTGAATTGTGTATAATCACCGGCCGATGAGACCCATGTATTCAATGGTCTGTCCGGTTCTCCGCATTCATTGGTTGGGTATTTAAATAATTTGATCTCGCAAACAGATATCTTGAGTGAAGTTTTAGTTTTATTTTTGGACTCAATCTTAAAACTGAGTTTAATTTTGCTTTCTTTCAAATTGATTGTGTCTTTAGTGGATATATTTTGATTGAATTTGCATTTAATATAAACAGTATCAAGCACAGTTTTCTTTACAACATATCGTTTTGCTTGAAATGTTGTGCAATTGGTTATTGAATATACGTATGAAGTAATTGTTATTTTTGGTTCATTGATGTCAATTGGACTCAAATCTGGATATCCTATCGAGAGTTGAATGAAATTGAAAAATACTGAATGGTTTAAGTGAATCACAAATGACTGTCTGGTTGTGTCCTTCAGTGATATGTCCTCACACTCGTCTGGCCAGGGTTCCACAAAATAGGCTCGTTTTAATTGAGGCTGGTTATTTTTTAGGTTCTCTTTTTCAATCGATTTATTTCCCAAGTCATCAAAAATTTCAATATATTTGGCGATAATATTATTATTAAAGGGTTGGGCTAAAAGTTAGTCAAGTCTTAAGGGGTTTCAAATTTTAATATTTTCCAATACATACCACAAACAGGAATTCCTTTGGACCACATCCCGTCTACACAAACTCTAGTGTCTGACTCCCTGTCCACTAATTCATAATTATTGTCTTTGCACTTATATCTAATAACCGTTCCGTTTGTATACTTTGTTTGATTACTATTTGATGTATTTTTATTAATTACTTTAAACTGAGTCAATCTGTGATAACCCGGAGCACCGCAATCACCAGGTGTGCAAACATATTGTGAATAAAACAATAAATTTATATAAAATACAAACACAAGTGAAGTATAAAACATGATTGAAGTTATTTGCAGTCATTGTCTGCAATCAATTGAAAATAAAAACTTTAGTTTAAAAACACAAAAAAAAAGTTTATTTTTCCGGAAATAGTGTTTCATTTCCGGGAATTTGTTTGCATTTTCTGTGACAAATGAATTACATATCAAAACATTTATAAAAGATTTTTTATATTCACTCATTAAAAGGGATGTTATGTCTAAATGATTAATAATTAGTGAATCAAAGGATCAAATGTCTAGTGATGTGAAATATTCCGGATTTATTTTATGACTTATGTTTTACTGATTAATTATATGTAAATGATAATTATATTGCAAAGTGTACAAGGTGTAATTAATGTTGAGAATTTTAACAATTAGAAATTGCTATTTTGCATTAAAAATAGTATTTTATTAATTAAAATATAAATCATTAAATATAAAGTAAATTTTGTACAGATTTGCATATTATATACAGTAGTATAATACTGGTCTCTTAGCATCTAAACTTATATTGGTGAATTTAGGAAACTACAGTGAATATAATATTCTCTCAAAATTATGTTTTAAGTCAATGTTTGAATTTATTTAATATAAAATCAATTAATATTTGCAAATAATGTTAACAAAACTGTTGAGTCATTATTTCAATAAATATTTGTCTAAAATTAATTCAATTATAATAAATGTCATCAAAAAATCAATTTATTATTATTTTTTTAAAATATATTTTATTTTAAAAATTGTAAATTAAACACTGATTGACACAAAGTCAACAAGCATGTTTCTGACATAATCCTAACTTGCAGCACTTATTTACGCCACTTTTAATAACTTTAATTTATATTAATATTTCATTATTTATATTTGACTTTAGATATAAAATTTTCATTTATTTTAATTTGTATGGATTTAACAAACACTTCAATAGAGGACGGGATTAATAGGTTTCAAATGTGCGGGATTAGGGAAAGGCCTATTCATCACACAGAGATTACATGCATTAAAGATCTATTGACTTTCAACAGATGTTTTTGATCAAGGTCAGTAAGACAATTTTCCAGCACACGATATGATTTATATTTTTCAAATACTCAGGGAAATTAAAAAATTATTCTTTCCATCTTGGAAAAAGTTATACAGTATTACACCCTTGGTTATACCTGAGTTCGTGAACATTAGATCAAAACATATATTTCAGATGAAATGATGAATAATTTTGTTATCAAACTGTTTGACAAATGCTTTCAATGCTTGCAATAAATATTTATGATTAAAACCTTTGAGTCAAAAAAGTGTCAAACAATTGATTGCAACAAATGTTTGAAGTATTTTACACTAAAAATCCGATTTTATTAATGAGAGTTAAAATTCATTTGAAATCAGTTTTCAATATCTATTGTAATGAAAATCTATTGAATTGTGTTTATTGACTGTCTTTTGCGTCAGATATAAGTAAATAAATGCTTTATTTATAGACCTTTTTATTCAATTTTTTATTTGATATTACAAACCGATTGAGTATTGAATTACATTTAGTCTTAAAATGAATTGTTTGGCAATTGTTTTGTTGTTGTCTTTGGTTTATATAAAAGTTCAATCAAATGACAAACTATTGATTACAGACGAGACTAAAGCCGAAGAATATCTGAAAGAAGTGAACATAAGATTGGGTGAAGAATACAGAAAGTATTCAGAGGCTCAATGGAATTATGCCACTAATATCACCAGTCACACTTCACAAGCTATGGTATATAACATTATTTCACCTGTTTCATAATTAGCACTTTTACTGCACTGAAAGCACTTATTATTTCTTAAACGACAAGAATATAAGAATATTCTGAATATAAATCAAAATATTATTTCAAAAATGAATTTGATTTTTAAAACTTCAGATCAAAGCTATGGAAGCGTTCAGTGTTTACCAGAAGAATCAGTCGATTGAGATTAAAAAGTATGATTGGAGTCAATTCAATGAATATAATCGGAGACAGTTTGAAAAGTTAAGTGTGATTGGTACATCAGCACTCAGTGAACACAATGAAAAGATTGTATAATAATCACCACTTTTATGTGATTTTATTTCTTAATTTATGACTTAATTCACTTAAAGTACACTCAAGTGACGACAGAAATGGAGACAATTTATAGCAGCGCTAAGATATGTCTGCACGGAAAGTGTGGTCTGGAATTGGATCCAGGTTGGGTTATATAGTATTCACTGATCATTGAATTGATTGATATGTTTAATAGATTTGGAGAAAATCATGGCTTCATCTCACGATTATTTAGAGCTGACGGAGGTTTGGGTGAAGTGGAGAGAAGTCTCCGGAAAGAAAATGAGAGACAAATTCATTACTTATTATACTCTGGGTAACAAAGCGGCGAAACTGAATAGCATTCCCAACAAAGGTTTGACAGCTTTTGTATAGTTTTATGAAATTTATTTCAATATTTAAACTTTAATACCAGTTCTCAACACTTTGGATGATATCTGGCTCTTCACGTGGGAAATGGATGACATTAAGGAACAGACGGCTAACCTATTGAAACAATTGATGCCTTTTTATAAGAAAATTCATGCATATGTTAGATTGCATTTGAATAAAGCCTTTCCCCATAAAATGCCAAAAGACGGCACAATACCCGCCCACCTGTTGGGCAATATGTGGGCTCAACAGTGGAGTCATATCTTGAATACTGTCAAAGGTATCGATCCGTATCCAGAAATAGCGCCCATAGATGTGACAAAGGCTTTGGTGGAACAGGTAATCAATTATTTTGAAGGGTTTGACGAAAATTGAATATAAATATCACTATAAGGGGTATAACTCAACGAAAATGTTTGAATTGTCGAACAAATTCTTCAGTGAATTGGGGTTACAAGAGATGACTAAAACATTTTGGGATAAATCTATTATCGATAAACCAAAAGACGGAAGAGATATGGTTTGGTAGGTTTTAGTTGTGTTTGTTTTAGTGCTGAACTACTAATCCATAAATATATTAATTAATTAATTTTACCCCTGAATGGGAAGTCATGCCTCGGCCTGGGATTTCTATTATGACAACGACTTTAGGTTTGGTTTTATATTTATCTCAATAATTGATTATTCAATCAAACAATTAATGCATTAAAGGATAAAACAGTGCACAAACATAGATATGGAAGACTTGGTCACAACTCACCATGAGATGGGTCATATTGAATATTATATGCAATATAAACATCAACCTGTTATCTATCGAGAAGGTGCTAATCCGGGTGAGTCTAAAATGTTTTGCAGAATCTGTGAAAATAAAATTCTTTGATTTAAGGCTTTCACGAAGCGATTGGAGATCTGTTAGCACTCTCTGTGTCCACACCTAAACACCTGAAAAAACTAAAACTCATTGAAATTGATGACTCGATAGATATGACCAAGATTAATATAAAATTTCAATTGATGATGGCTTTGGATAAATTAGCTTTCATGCCGTTTGGGTATATCGTTGACAAGTGGCGATGGGATGTCTTTTCTGGAAATGTATCCAAAAATGATCTGAACAAACATTGGTGGCAACTTAGGGGTCAATATCAGGGACTTTCTCCACCTGTTAAGAGAAGTGAAAAAGACTTTGATCCCGGGGCTAAATATCATGTGTCGGGTGGTGTTGAGTATATAAGGTCAATGTCGGGGGTTTTAAAGATTTTCAATAAGGGGTTTATTAATTATATTTCAGATACTTTGTGGCCCATATCCTTCAGTTCCAGTTCCACAAATCCCTGTGCGCTTTTAGTCAAAAAGACCAACCCTTACACGAGTGCGATATCGATGGTGACAAGGAAGCGGGAAATAAATTAAAGTTTGAATTTCTTAATAATAATTTTTGTTTTAATTATTGATTACTTCAGACAAATGTTAGAATTGGGTTCTTCTAAGCCATGGCCGGAACAGTTGGAAATGATGACCGGGAGTAAGACTATGGATGTGCAGCCATTGCTTGAATACTTTGAACCACTTAATAGGTTTTTGGATGAAGAGCTGAAAGATGTGAAGATTGGTTGGGATTATAAGGGTTTGAAAGTTTGGCCAATCATTCAATCGATTCATTAATAAATTGATTTTCATTTAGTCGACGATTACTTCACTTCGGGATCGAGTGCTTCATTGCAATCATTGGTATTACTATTGAGTGCTTTTATTTCATCTATTATTTCGTTTATTTAAAACATAAATCATTTGAAAAAATGTATTTAATATTAAAAACAATTTAATTGTATTTTCCTCAATAAAATATTTATAAAATGTAATTGGTAATTATTAAAATGATTTTATATATTGACCTTGTTCTATTAGTGTTTCACATTTTTCAATAAATTCTCTGCAAAAATGATTTTATTTTTATTTTCAATATTTTTTGCAATCATTTATAAAATCATTGAATATTTTCTTAAATAAAAAAAACAATTAATTTGTGTTTAAATTGAATTAAAAATCACTAAAGAGTGACAAATGGGTCAGAAGTCGTCGTCGTCGTCATCGCTGACCAAAATACCGATCCTCTGACCGATAGAGCGGACAGTTTTTGTCACTTTCTCTTTGACCAGATTGAGAGACATCGCCAGTAATGCCATTCCAAAGAGCAAATAGAGGGCACAAATGGCAAGAGTTATTTGACCGTCTTCTGGAGTGGATAGCACTGTCCTTCCCGGCACCAGATCTCCAAAACCAATGGTAGATAGAGTAACAAAACAAAAGTAAGAGGCGTCTAAGAACGACCATTCCTCGGTCTGGGAGAAAAACCAGGCGCCGCCACAGATATAACTGATGACAAGAGTGAGACAAACAGTTATAGGAATACTCTTTCGCGTCGTTTCTGACTCTTCTTCTGAGTCTTCGCTTTCATTACTCGAGTCTTCAGTTTCGGTGAAGTTTCTCATCATTTGTTGAGATGTTATCACTGATTGCTCCGATAGTCCGGTCGTGTCGTTGAAGAATCGGACGGAATTCATATTCTTTGGGAGGGGTTGGGGTAGTGTTGCGCTCATTATTGATTGAAAACTCGGTGGGTTTGAAGTGGGAGAGGGTGTCGGTGGCGGACCTGTGGATCAAATTTATTTATAACTCAATAAATGAGTTGATGTTTGCATATAATACCCGGGAATCTAGAGGTCGACTCATTTATCTCATCATTGAGTGCATACTTATTGCAAATAATAGGAGTGGAGTCGTGTTGACCGCTATATCTGTTTGACCTCCAACTCGAGTAGTCATTGTATGAGGAATAGAGTGACCGTCGGTTGTGAGCAGCCATTGGTCTCAACTCTATCTGTTCCGACACTTTCAGTCGTCGTCTGCGAAATGACTTTCTCTTAAGTGTTGTTTTCTTTTGACGTTTGGGTGCAACGCATAGATAGCATAAGCACTTCCAGTAAATAAATTTGAAAGAGTGTGCCATTGCGTGACCGATGTTGGACAGACAGAACAGCATTAGAGGAATGCCTATAATTGCGTACATTATTGTCACGATTTTGCCCCAATCTGTGGCCACAAAGCAATCATTTATTTACGTTCAATAACCATACTATGACCTACCAGTCCTCGGCGCGACATTTCCATAGCCTATGGTTGTTATGACAATAACAGAGTAAAGCAATGATCCCGAGAATGACCACTGACTGGACTTCTTGTTCAAGTCATCGCTTCCTAGGGTTTGGATTTTAAAATAATAAAAATCATTGAAAATCGCATTTAAATTAATATTTAAATATTATTTAAATATACGCTACACTGCATAGTCCACAGGGCAAACCCTAACTCCAGGGGCTAAACTTGTTAAAATTCTTAAAAACTGTATTTTCCCTGATACAGTACAATATCTAATTAAATTATCCCTAATTTAAATACTTATAAAAACTAATGGCAACAAAAAATATCAATTTATTGATTAAAGGAAAACATATTTAGTGATAATATATTTATATTTATTTTCTTAAACTAATAAACATTTGGTAATAATTGGCTTCAATTCAACAGTAATTATAACAAAAAGTTTTCAAAATAAGCAAAAGATAGTGAATTTTAGACCAACTTTTGGAGTCTATTATAGACTATAAACTCAGCTATAATTGAAAATAGTTTTGCGTTAAATAAACCAAAAATAATTTCAATAATAAGTATTTTAATCAATATTTGGGACAAAATAAAAGTACATTTCATATAAATAACAAACAAAAATATTCCGGTCTACAGAGTATATTGTTGTTATATTATTGTGCAATGCATGAAAGAAAGAGCCAAGAATATAATTCTTTATAAAAACAATGAGATATTTTGAGATTCAATTGCAATGAAAGCAATAATATTAACAAAACTTTTAGTAAAATTAAATAATTTATTGTTTTTTGAGTTTATTTTATGTTTTAATAAATTATTTATTTATTTATTTAAGAAAATGAATAAAAACTAATTTAATGTTAAATTAATTCAAAGCATAGAAAGAGTAGTTGTTTTTTCATTCAAACAAAACCGCAGACAAATGTTAAAAAATAATTCAATGAATAGTTATCAATGAATTTTGATATCAATTTCAAAACATTTTCAAAGATTTGAATAAAATTTCAATTGAATTAAGGGTTAAAACATGAAAATTCATTCATTCATTGAAACAAATGATTTGTTAATTATTTAAAAACTTATTGATTGAGAAAATGTTTTATACGAACCGTCATATCCTTTCCTAATAACAGCTTCGAGCAGACCCTTCTCAAAGTTCTCCAACTTATCCCTGGCTCTATGCGTCCACTCGTGTTGTATGAGGACAGGACTGGATTGGGTTATATTCCACAACTCCTCAATCATATTGTCTCTAATTTTCAACATTTCCATTCTCTGTCTTTCCTCGTTCTTGAGCTCCAGTGCTTGAAAAGTGAAAGCACCCACAACTGCATAACCGATGAGAAGAGCACATAAGCCGATGTGAGAGAAGACAAATGTCGACACTTGTCTACAATAATGACAACATTTACCACAACGGGTCAGATGTTTACGACCGGTCACTGCCATCGCACTGTCATATCAGTGATGAAAACATACGTTTAAATGAAAGATCTTTTGAAAACAATTGAAAAATAGATATATTTGACAACAAATTAATTCATTATTTTCTCATTTGTATTCAAATATTGTTGGAATCAATAGAAGTGATCGAAAGTTTACGCCAAATAGTGTTTGTGTTGAATACCAGTGCAATACTGACTGGCATTTAGTGCACACAAAACAGAGTTAACTGTTTTCCTCAACTAATAATAGACTAACTCTTAAAATAGGGTTTAATTTTAGCCGCAATTCTTTGCCACAAAAACTTTCAAAACATTAAACTTTTTTGACATTTTGTCAAACAATTGGTTTCTTTTTATTTTCAATTTAATCGGTCTTTCGATCGGTTTTTAATTACAATTTGTTTTATGCCATCAATAGACAGCATTATACCCCTAATCAGGGGTACAAACAAAGAGATTCCTATAGAAATTGAGATAAAATAAAAGCAACAAAAATATAATTATAAATATTTTTAAAGCTTTTCTTATATATTATTACTTAAAAAGTAATACCTTGAATAAACTTAAAGCCTAGCTTACCCAATACAGTTACCGATTGCTTCCACCCGAGCCATTTTGGACGACAGTGTGAGTGTATGAGTGAAACAGCAATTTATTTATTTAACAAAATTATCCAAATTTGTTGATAAAACTAGATTTTAGACGAAATTGTTTGCAAGACTTCTGAACAACAAATTCATTCAAACATAACATTAAGGTTTGATTAATAACTTTGGTTTAAGGGGTATTCAGGGCTAAGGACTGGTAATGGTACATTTTCTAAGGGTGAAATTCTGATATCGTTTATAAGAAAAAAGTTTGCCAGCTCATTGTAATAATCAAATATATAAATATCTCTTAATTTACTAAATATAGTGGACATCTGTTTTATATACAGTATTGATAACAACAGCCCTTTTTATCCCTGTTTATAGTTTATGAAAGTGAAGACAAAGCGGTACTTAAGAGAAATGAAAACTTTTGTTACGAAAATAGACTGAAGTCTTGAGTGAAATACTAATTATTTAAATAAAATACCCCTTAAAATGAAAACATTGCGAAAACTGCAAACTTTCAAAATAATTGTTTCCAATGTAAGCAAAATTCAAAGTGTTTTCAGAGTATTCAGCAATTATTTAACGAAAGAAACAGTTATTCAAACATCTATTCAATTGTTTTAATAGTAAAATCATTTTTGATTCAAATTTTTGTAACAAAATGACCAAAAGTTCGATAAAAAAAATAATAAATAAATAAAATCACAAATATTTTTGAAAATATTTAATCATTTTTAAAGCAATGTTTCGACAAATTTCTAAATAATTGACTAAAAAGGGGACAAAAATTGATATTTATTTGAATACAAAAAATGAAATATTTTTAGTTTGAATTGAGAAACAAAACGATAAAAGAAAACATATATAAAAAAAACGCAGAAATTGTTTCTCAAATCCAAACTTAAGATTCAATTATTTGTGAATATAATCGTAATTAACATTAAATACAATAATAATTGAAATTAAGGTCAAAAATAAGTGAAAAACAAAACATTGTTTCAATTTTAGGCCAAAATTCAAATATATTTATCATTTAATTGAAAAATTTTGATGAAATTATTGTCGATATCGGAGAGGAATGTCAGACAATGAAGAATATTTAGCTGTAAATTGAAAATCAATTAAAATATTAAATCAATTAAACAATTGTTAAACAAATTCAATGATAACTTAATAAAACAGTCGTCAAAAGCAAAGGCCAGACATTTGCAGACATTTTAGATAATAATCAGAAAATAAAATTAGAAATGAAATACCGGGAGTGAGAACCGGGGGAACGGGACCTACTCGGGGGAGTTCTGGGTCTTCCGCCGCCATCCCTGGTGTGACCATCGCGTCCGCTACGTCTGACGGGTGTCGCCGAACGACTTCGTGACCTTTGGATAGAAGATAATCAGAAGTGAAGTGAAGACTCGATGGAGAAGACTATGAAGTGATGCAGACTTTATGTGTCGCTACGGAAGGGGTTTAAGGATTTGATTGACACTAAGAGGCTATCGAAGAGGAAAGTTGTCAACTATTTTGAGGGATATTTGTGTGACAATAGAGGCGAAGAGCAGTCATTGTGATGGATGTGAAGGCTGTCTGTCTGTCGATGGTATTCAAGACAAACACCATTACAGCGGAGAAGAGGTCGCGAATCGACTAATATTTCGATTGAATGTCTCATTGAATCCCATTTTTGATGTCATGTTTGAATCAGAGGTCAAATAATCAATCAAATGATTGTTTGCCTCAAAATTCAAAGCCAATAATGGGTTTGGCTTTTAATGACATTTATTGAGAAGAGATCGCAATAATCGTTGGGAAAGTTGTGCTGAGATTCGGGACTCAATGACTAATAAAAATCATTCAATACTTTTTTGGTCGAGATTTCGGTTTAAAGGCATTGGATTTGAGTTATCATTAAATCAGTGGTCATATGACAGACGCAGTCATTCATTGAGGCAGTGATTGACTCTTTCATGACATGAAGATTATGTTTGAAGTAATTGTTTGTTTGATTTTGACATTCAATGCTCTAATAATTAAAATATAAAGAAATTCCTTAAGCCTTAACTCAGTTAACAGTTTCACAGTTATTAACAGTAAATAAGTTTTACATTAAAAACAAATTTAAAAATACTTTTAAAACAAAAAATTAATTTAAAAATCAATTAAAAACTAAATTTAATTCAAAAACTGATTGCAATTAAAAGCAAATACTTATTGAATGTCTAATTGAGTGCCACTTAAAAGCTATTGACTATTAAATCAATTATCAATTAATAGATAATTAAAAACATTCATAAAATCCTATTCAGACTATCAATCAATGCATACCTGGAATAACGCGGTCGACGCCTGTAGTCATCCCTGTCCTCACGTCGCGAGTCTCTGTAGTCCCGTCTCGGAGGACCCCGTGGAGGGCCACCCCTATAGCCGCCTCCGCCACGACCGCCATATCCGCGCTCCTTATCGTGTCGTGTCTTACCGTTAGACATCTCAACCCTTACTCTTCGGCCGCAAACCATCCTTTGGTTGAAAGCACAGGAAAAACAGGCATTGAATGAGAAATTGATGTTTAAAACCAAAATCAATAAAATTAAGTAAAAGTAATGAAAGACTGAATGAATGACTGATTTTTGTGTATTAGATGTCATTGAAGTCAACCAACGATTCATTGATTGAAAAATCGATACAAAACTAAGGCTTAAGTGAGACATGGGTTGAACGGGAAGGCAGTGATTGTGTCCATACTTGCCGTCGAGGCCACGACAGGCGTCCTTAGCATCCCTGGGGTCTTCAAACATGACGAATGCAAACCCGGGTGGGTTTGTGGCCACCCATACGTTCCGCAGTTTACCGTAATTGCCAAACGCCTCCTCCAACTCATGTCGGGTGCCGTTTGTGCCCAACTCACCCACGTATACCTTACAGTCTATGGGACACGACTCGCGTTGTCTTGACATTGGGTTTGGGTTTAGGTTTTTAGTCGTTATTTAATTAATTGTAATTTAAATCTGATTTTTGTTTCAATTATTTTCAAAACAAAAGACTGTTTTTGGACTAAAAATGAAATGAAAGACAAAACACATTAAAAATAAGCCAAAAGTGCTTTCATTTCCGCTTTTGTTGACAAATGTGTTATACTTTTGATGTTTTAGTCATTCAATCATTTCTACAAAAACTTGTGAAAAATTGAAATATTTTTGTCACACTTTTACAACAAACAACGTTTTGTGCATTTATTTTGTTAAAAACCCCTTAATTTGGGATTAAATTACTTAAAATGTGTTTAATTATTGTTTTAATTAAATATTCACACATTGGTGTCAATTACTGGGGAAACGTAGGGTTTGGGTCATAATCAGATGTGACTGTCCTTTAAATGAATATTGTTTTTAGATGAAAGACAAACCAAGAATCGATTGAAATCTGAATTAATTATAAAATTATTATTAAATAAATAATTAAAACAAATATAAACTAATCGTAGACTCAAAACATCACACGTTTTGCCACAACCACTCAATAAATAGTTAGTTTCATATCTCCTAAATCAGAGACCGGATCCATGAGATCTAATATGAGTTAAACTTAACTTGGTCAATATTATGATTATTTGAAACTGTATTTGAAGTTAATTTTTATGTGAATTAATAAGAGTGTTATGTGTAATCAAATTTAGATACCAGGGAAGTTTCAATTGGGAATTAACATGGAGGTTTAAGGTTTAAATATTATAAACAGCCATCAAATTAAGTAACTTTATATTAAAACTGAAATTATACCAAGGTAGGTTCCACTCATTCCTTGTTCTCTAATAACTACTAAATGATTAAAATTTGAATAAATTATAAAACATTGAAAATATTTATTAAAAATTTATAATATATTGAAATATTTTAATCGTTTAATCATTTGATGTATTAATCGACGGACGACTCATCACTTCTTTCCCTTTCCATCTCCAGTTCCAGATTCAAAAGCTGTGGATATTCTTGAGGCCAGAAGTCGGGCACCAATACCTTCAGGCCTTCACTTTTATAAGCAATCATTTGAAAACTATTTCTTCCTTTCAATCGTTTTTCATAACTAATTAATTGTTGAATGAAAGCACTGATAGGTTTAATACATTTCCGCCTTTCAATTGTGTATTTGAAAGCACTCTTAAGAGACATATTCTTATATTTCACCAAATATGACAATACTAGTGCTGTTGAACGTGAGACCCCGGCCACACAGTGGACAACAGTGTTCCTACCCTTTGTGGCCTCGGATTGAATATTATCGGAAACGATATCAAAATACGGTAATAACTCTTCATCCGGGTCGTCGTCTACTAATACTCTCATATATGTAATGCCATTGATCTGGATATCCGGTGCCTCATAACTGGCATTAATAACATTTGTTATCTTATTTTCTTCAAAGTTCTCTTTCGTGAGACCGAAAATCCCCGTCAGATATAAATTAGGGGTAATTTTAGTCATCTCTGCAAACGTACCCTCACTTATGTCTCGGAAGTCTTTGGGAAGCTTTGCCCTAAGTTTTAGCAACTCTTTCCGTGTTTTCAGTTTCCTATTCTTCATAGTGCTGGCAGTCATACCTGTCTTAGTTTGTGTCTTCTTCAGCGGTTCACAACTGGTATTGTCTTTGTTTTTACTACTAAACAAACCAAACATTTTCAGACAATTGTATTACAGATAAAGAACTCAATTGAAGTGAAGTTTGAATTAATTTTTATTTAAATTTTATTCTCGTTTTTAACAATAAAAACAAGATTTCAGTATTTTTTAGATTTTTCTAAACAATTGATTGTTTAATGAAATTTCGTTTCAAATTTACATTCATTTTAAAAGTAAAATAAAATTTTAAATTTAATTTTGTACTGAATTTAATCATTGATTACTATTCAATAAACAGTGTTTGAAATACATTGACATTAACTCCAAATTCAAAAGTTTTTATATTAAATATTTTCTTTCAAATCATAAATACATTGATTTCCGACCCTTTCCTTTAATTATCTTCAAAAGGGGTATAAAATATAAACAATAAATAATTTATATCAAAACAAATGAGTAGTTATTACATGAAAAACATCAGATTTTTGATAAATTAAACTAAAAATCATTTAAAATAAAATAAAATAACAAATAATTGATTGAAAAGCAAATGAAGAGTAGATTTCAATCTCTTTTATATCTCTTATAACTAGTGATGAGTTTATATCTATTGAATGCAATCAAAAACAAAACAAAGTTTACGACATATATTGAAACACAAACAACACAAACGGTTTTCAATACAAACGCCAAAACAAATCCCAAATATATTGAACCAATGTTTGACACAATTGTCAATAAAATCTGTAGTTTTGTTAAAAATATATTAGTGTTTGAAATGTTGGCTATAATTAGTTGAATGAAGTAAAACATTAGACCGAAGACAGGGTTCGGGAGGTCAAGCGGTTTCGGCAATAGACCAAACCCTCGGCCATAGCTGTTGAGACAATCAATTGATTAGTAATTGAATGTAATTATGGTTTAAATGATTGAATACTTTGAGAGAAAAGCTTTTGAACAACTGATGTATGAATTGATGTCACAAAAGGCATCAAACGATGGATTGCTTTCATGTCTTATCTCCACATAAAGTGAATACAAAGACAACAATAAACCAATCGATGAAAACATTGCGAAATAGATTGTATTCTTCGAGAGACCAGAGATCAGCTCTTTTGTGGACACTTTAGACGAAACCATATTTGATGTCAATGTTTGCAAACCTTATGACAAAAATTTAATCAAATTTGCGGTTAATATAAAACTTAAAGTAAACTTACTTTGAATACAATCCTTGACTTATATTTATTATAAATTGTGATAAAATGAGAGATTTTTTACATTTGATTAACAATTATCTGAAGAAATACCACAATATCTGACATAAGATAATAAGTCCAACACTAAAATCAAATCATTTTCACAATCAGTGGTAAACAAAACGCATTAATAAACAGTTTATAAACACTTTATATATGACTGCAGTTAACACTTAATGACTGACAAACACAGCATATATTCATAGAAATCATATTTGAAAACAACTTAACTGTTATTTCATTTAACAGATTTTAAAGCACTGTTGCTATGGAGACGACAAGACGTCAATAAATAGCACATGTTTTGTATGAAATTGTTTTTTGCTTTAAATTATAATTGAGTTTAAAATCAATTGAATTAATGTTTGAATCACTGATTGTCTGACAAAATGTTACCAAAACCTAAATTTGACACAAATTTCACACCAAATGTTGTGAACAGTAATCCTTTGCCGTCCACTCAGAGTTGGTTTCAATACAATCCAAACCATTCAGTGAATCAACAATTTGTTAATAATTATCAAAATTACAACACATTTGGCACTAATTATATCAATCCTGGCGTTTATGGCAATAACACCCAACCCTCCCAACCCTTTCTGTGGTATCTAAACAATTACAACCAAAACCCCAACCCTTTGAACGCATTTAGTCCACAACTGAATCAAAACTATAGCCAAAGAAGTGATTATCAAAACAAAAGATTTAAAACTAATAATAATTATAACAAAAATCAATTCAATTGTAATAATAATAACAATAATAACCACAAAAAGACATTGAGTTGTGATCCTTGCAGTCGTTGGTTCCCAACACAAGAACTCTATGACAAACACATTAGTGAACACATATTGGTCTGTATTTACCGCTAATTGTCTTAAATTTCATTGTTTTTGTTGTCTTATAGTGTGGTTTAGATGAGTGCACACTAAGAGCACATCCAAAGGTGATTGAATGCCATCAACGGATGCAACACTTCTGCTTCAAAGACAAGTCTATGGTTAAGAAGTTTATGGCTTTGGAATCGGAGGAAGACATCCAGAAGTGGAGAGAAGAGCGGAAACGGAATTATCCGACGAAAGATAATATAAGACATAAACACGAGTTGAGAGAAAAGCAAAGACTGGAAGTGATTGAGGAGAGGAAGAGATTGAATGAATTGAGAGCTTTGAAGGAAAGGGAGGAAAAGGAGGGACAGAGAAGCGATGAAGGGATTGATAAACAAAATAAAAATTTTGATAAATTTAAGAAAAATAAAAATAATGACAGAAAAGAGTGGAAATTAGAGGACAGACAGAAACCAGTGGCCAATATTCCGCACCGAAAGCTAACTCTCTTTCAGAAAGTAATAAATATTTGAAATATTCTCTAATTTTAACTCAAATTCAATAAATATTTATTATTTTTCAGTTATTATTGAATGATATTCAACGAAATGAACACAAGATTATGGAAACCATTGAACTGATTGTCGAAAATAACTTTTTAGACAACATTTGAGTCATTAATTGAAGTGTTGTTACAATTGTGTAAACATTTTGTCATTTTATGCTATTTTTTGATTACTTTATGAGAAAATGATTAATAAATAAATGAATTATTTTATAATTGAAAGCAAAACTCAAACTAAAGTGAAATCTTCTTCAGAATCAGAGCTTTTGTTGATTTGTCCGACAAACTGAGCCTTCAGTTGCTGCAACATGTGCTGCGGAGGTAACCGGCCATCACTGACCAGTGTCTTCAATATTGAACTCAATTCATATTTCGCTCGTTTTGTTTCATCCATTCCTCCCATTATTATAGGCTTTAAATAGAAATTAAAAACAATTTAATTGAACTGTAATTGCAATCAAAACCTCATTAAGAATTGTCTCCAATTCCTGTGCAATCACTTGCGCTTCGCCTAAGATATTAGTGTCCAGTGATGTCTGATTAGCCAGACGTAAGCCATAGAGCACTTCTTCAGTAACTCCCGACTCCAGAATATGTGTGAAAGTATAGGAATCAGAGTTCTGGTGATCTATAGTCAAGTGCTCGACACCGAAGTGATAGCTATTTGAAGGGAATTAGAGATTAATTGAACGGAAAGGTAGAAATGATTGAATACTTGGAAACATTGAAGAAATGGTTTTCAAGTTTTGTTAATTCAATGAAATGAGTGACGAAAAGAGTGAAGGCTTTTGTCTGTAGTAAACGCTCGCATAGAGCCCAACAAAGGCCTAACCCTTCCTCAACACTGGTTCCGCGACCCAACTCATCGATTATGACCAATGATTGGTCGGTTATGTTATGCAAAATAAAACTCATTTCACGCATTTCGACCATAAATGTCGAGGAATTGGTCTCTATTTCGTCGTTATTACCAATTCTAGAGAAGAGTCGATCGCAAACCCGAAACGATGCGAACTCTGCGGGAATGTATAAACCTATTTGTGCCATCACTTGCAGTATTGCCACCTGTTTTAGATGAGAGGTCTTTCCACTCATATTCGGACCCGTAATGAACATAAAGTTCTTGTCTTCACTCATGAACTGAAAGAATCAAAACAATTGATAATTAATTCAACTCTTATTGCAATGAATACCGTGTCGTTAGGAACGGGTGTCCTATTGATCGTTTGTTCCAGAATTGGATGTCTTCCCCGTTTTATAGCCAAATATCCGTCAAAAACGGGTCGAGTATAACAACCAATAGAGCACTGGTAGGCGAAAGAGAAGACTAAATCGACTTTAGCTATAACTTCAGACAAATTATAGAGACATCCGATGTGTTGGCGAATGCTTTCAATCAAATTAGTCATTAAACTGTAATCAAAGTAAATAAAAGTATTGAGGAATGGGTTATAATTCAGAGACAGAGGAATGGCTTACAAATCACTCATGAGATACATCTCATCGACGACAGCATTGATTCGGTTGTTCTTATTAATCAACTCCTGAGTCGTAAAAGTGATTGAATTCTTGTTCACATTAACTCTTATGAAGTCTTTTGGTAACGAAAAGACAGTGTTTTTCTTTTTCATCACTAAATGAAAGCCTCGATTGGATGTGTAGACAGATTTGATAGCACCGGCCAAAGAGTACTTGTCTTCGTATTCACTGATTATATAACTGATGTCATCCACCAGTTCTGAATAGGCATTGCGTGCGATGTCTAACAGTGAGTTAAACCCTGATTTGATTGCATGACATTTCTCTAATCGCATATTTAGACCCCCTTTTGAATACTTAACGGAATCGATGATCACTTCGTTAATGGCTTTCAGTATTAAATCAAAACGACTGTCCGTTAGGAGTGCTGTGTATTCGTTGAATACAGTGCTATCGGTTTGGCTTAAGGTCTTAATCAACGGCTCAATCAAAGAGATGATGTGTTTTAAGACTAATATGGTTTCAATCTTACGCTCCGCCGCTTTCACCGACTCTTTCTTTGAGGTCTGGATTAAACCCGAAATTACTCTTTCGATTTCAATGGCACTCAATTGAGATAATATCGCTTCTAAGCTCTGGAACAAAGTCTGAGAGGAAATGATTTCTTCAATCATTTCATGTCTTCTGTGAATGAGGGACAGGTTAGTCGTCGGTTGCAATATGTTTGATCGCAACAGTCTATAACCGGAACGGGTTTTGGTTTTGTTAATCACTCCAAACAAGGATTGGTCACTCTTCGGGTCATTCATGTTGACGATGAGCTCCAATAGTCGTGTAGTCGTCGGGTCGATAGCCATCGTCTCCTCCGAGCCCTCAAACACTACTTTAAGTGTTTTCGGACTATAGATAATGTGTTCAACGGTTTCGATGTAATTAATGAGAGCAGCGGTCGATGAAAGACAATAGTATTTGGACTTCAATTCAATATTAATTGTCGAGCAGTCGTCGCACCGGAGGTTATCAATCAATTCCTGGCCTAAGTGTTAAAGAAAGCAAAACATTAGTGAAAAACAATTGATTTGTCTTTAAGTCTGAATTAAACCCATGTTTTCGTTGAAGTATTTCCTGTCAATAGGTCTGATGCAAGCGTTGGACATATGTTGTCGAAGAATATCCAACAAATGGTTCTCTTCTTTGAACAAAGTTTTTGGGATTAATATCACAATTGGAGTAAAGATTTCACATTTGATTCGTAAGGACTCGTAGTTTGAAGTGTCGTTGAATTGACTCAACACAAGCATCGGGTGATTGAGATCAATGACCGCCAAACCAACAGCTCCTTTGGCCCGACCTCTGCCCTCCACTACAGACATAATAATCGCCGGCCGGTCGGCGCTTGTCGTCGTAGCTGTCGTCCAATTGTGGTCATAGATCGGCGTCCGAGTCATCGGAAGATTGATTTTGTATGCAATATCACTCAATGGTGTGACCGATGTTGAGGTCGACACCAATGGATTGGCAAACGGTTTGAAGAGTTGTTTGAATTGAGAAGTAGTTTCAGAAGTCATCAAATGATCTAAAGTTAAGTTAAGTCTTTGATAACTCATCGGAAGTGCAGATGAAGATAGAGCTGAAGAAGAAGACGGAGAACTCATTTCCATCACTGAAGAGGTGCTGAAGAAGTGAATAAATAATTTGTTTTTGTTTTCAAATTAATAAAAGTTTTCTTCAATTAAACGAAAATTGAATTCAATTTCCCATAAAATGGATTCAATTGTAAACCAATAGAAAGTGAAAACGTATTAAACATTTCAATGGATTTTCACAGAAATTATAACTCATTTTAATTAAACAAAACTTTTTTCAATACCTTTTCCTTCCGATCACTCTTACAGTATGTGAGCTACCGTTCCCTCGGCTTTACATTCACTTACAAATACAGCTATAAATATTGTTATGCAAAACCAAAACCCATTGAGTGCTTCAAAATTGTTTACATTTATATTAAGCTCTGGTGTTGTGACCGCTGTTATGCTATTGTTATGCAGTGTCCGCACCCGACGGTCCGGAACCTTATTTATTGAATAGGGTTTTCCGAAATATTGAAGCGCTTGTATAGGCATTAACAGTGACCCTGAGTTTGTCAATATTTATATGGTTTGTCATTTGACTACTAATCCAAAAATGTATGAAATGTTTGAATGAATCGATGATTGAAAGGATTGAAAGACCAAACCATAGGCTCAGTGTTGAGGCGATATAACAGATGAACTCAATAAACTGTATCCTTGGGATGTGATAGTACACAGTTTCAGGGTCAAACGGTAGAGTTAATTGCACCCTTAAATGACTCTGGTTTAATTTCTGTTCATTAATTATAAATGTTTTTATGTATTGTTTATTACAATTGAGTTTTGGACACAATTTACTGCAACTTCTCTTCAGATGAAGAATTTGAAGGCATTTTAGTTCTTGAGTTGTGTTCGCAAACCTAACACTGGGTTCCCCTTTGCGTACATCAACTTCATGGCCAATAAAACCACATTTCCTTAAACTCATTCTTATAAAGCATTTTCTGAGGCATTCATTGCGAGACATGTCATCTGTTTTTGATCCATAATTCAAGCAATTTGTTGGATAAGGGGTTTCCAAGAGATGATAGGTTTGTTGTGAATAAGAAATGGCATAAAAATGTGAGTTCTTGAGTGTCAGGCCATTCCAGTCATAGGTATTGGGCAGATCAAACGGCTGGTGCAGGAAAGACCACAAAAAATCTTTCTTATTATAATTTAGAATAATTTTTATTATCATCTTATTATTATTTAAGATAAGCTTGCTTATATTTTCTGAAATATTGATTAATATTTGATAGGATTGAATAAATTAAAAACATTGTAATTTTACCTTGAGACTGAGTAATTGAATTGATTGTGAAGCAATAATATTGAAAGCTTAATGTTTGGATGACATGTCTCAACAGATAATCCGTGAGATTCTGTGTTTCATAATAATTGGATCGCAAATAGACTTCATTTATAATTTTGTTAATATCTATTGTATTAAACACTTCAGAGCTATTCAAGTAAGCGGTGAGTCCTCTGTGACACATACAGGTTGTTATGGATGGCACAGGTGTTTCAAATTCATCAAATTTAACTTCAATTTGAATACCAGTGCGATACTCAAAATACATTTTACAGATATAGTAGATTTGCCACAAACTGCCGGTCATTACAAACAATATCATCAGAAGTTTTAATATTAAATTCTTACCAAGATACATTTTAATCATTTATTCAATTATTATAAATATCTGTAATGAAAAACAAAAGTAATTAATGATATCATATTATACACTGTCATTAATACCCGAGATATTCAGCCCTGATAACTCATTTGTGACTCTCTGTATACAGTATAACTTTATATTAACATGGCTAATTTTGGTTTACAATGCTTTACATATACAGTATTAAACAAATTATAAAAATCACTTCATTTCTTCAACTATTGAATAAAATATTGATTTTCTTTTGTTAATATAATTATATATTTTTGATTATAATTTAAATATTACTTTAAATGCAATTTATTTTGTTAAATAAATGAATAATAAAAATTGTAACTAGGTTACTTAAATATCAACAAATGTTTGTTTTGTGTGTAATAAAAAAAAGAAATCTTGATTTCTAAGTTTACCCCGAACACTTTAGTTTGTTTAGGGGTTGAAAAATAATTTGCTACAATTATGCAAAAACAAAACATATATGTTTTTATCTAGATAAAATTATTTGATAATCGCTAGACTATATTAAAAAATATCAGATCAGATAAATTATAATTGTTTTAAGCGATGAATAGAAACTTAAGTTTTGAAACAATTGTTTGATTTCATCGTTTTGTTTGACATTTAATTCAATGTTTGGAAATATTTATCACTTTTTCTGTAAATATTAATAAATATTTAAAATATCTTAAGAAAAGATAAATTGTTTTTATTTCACTGAAAACCACTTTAAAAGTGAGAGTAAAATGTGTTATATTTTCAAGGTTTGCAAATCTCTGGTCTATTTTTGGACCCCTTTTGTCACAAAACTAATGACAATAGCATTGAAGGACACAAACTTTGAAAAGACGACTAATGTCTTGAGTGTTTCCGAGAACTTGATTAAACCTGAAGACATTTAGATACTGTCAATACAATTGATTTATTGATGAATAGAAAGAACCCTTTCCTCACACTTGTCTGAATAAGACAGAGATATCTGTCCACTCTTATACTACTCCTCCCATCGATTCAAAACACTATTTAATTGTTTGACAATAACTCAAAAGTCAGTCAAAAGTTTTGAAGTCTTTTGTCAAACGTTTGTTTAATAATTGGAAAAATGCATTACTTTCTGATACTGTGTTTATTCGCACCGGTATTAAGTTCACCGGTGGCTCTTCAGCCAGAAGTAGAAGCGGTAAACATATTATATTAAAAAATTCTTCAATTATATTAAACTTTAAAATATTGTTCGTTAGGAACCGGAATCCCCGGCCGCACAGTTTTTAGGCCTATCTGCTGGTGCGACACGAGTGGTGCCAAACATTAAGCCCACGTTTTCATGTGTTGGCAGAGGTTATGGTTATTACGCAGACGTTGACAACAACTGTCAACTCTTCCATATCTGTCATCCCTCTAAGGCCGCGGACGGAAGTGCAGTCATCTATCACTTCTCCAAATTCTGTCCACAAGAGACCCGTTTTGATCAGTTGCACACCACATGCCTTTCCGTCAACGACCCCAAACTGACTTCCTGTGCCCAATCCACTCAATACTTCGCTGCGACTGAAAGCCGTTTCGCAGACATTCCCGTCGTTTCCCAACAAATGCCAGAAACACAGCAAAGACTTGAAGTAAGTATTCAATGATTTTCTCTTCAATTGAATGTGAATTTCATTTTCAACTCAATTCATAGCAAGTCTTGAGTGAAGAACAAAGAAATGAATTCCCAGTTAAGGGAACACAGACTGTGGTCAGGAGTGAACCATTCACTCAACAAAGAGTTGAGACTATGGTATCCCAACCCCAACCCCAACCTCAACCTATAGTTGTCAGAAATGAAGAACCCCTTCAACAACAAACCCTTTCCGCAGAACCAGTCGAACCTCTGGTCCAGCGTAGGGAAGCGGCCAAACATCCTGTGACTGAAATGAGAAATACCATTCCTGCACCTCTCAAGTCAACCACCACTTGGAGAGCACCGGCAGCTGCTTTGAGAAACACCCAAACAATCCCAGCACAGAGTGTCGTACAACAAGTGGTCAACACACCCGTCCACTACTCACAATCTTTGCCCCAAACTCAACAACTGTATGTCCAACCAATTCAATACAACCAACCACTGGTGCAGACATACATTCCCTTCACACCAGTCATACGTCCGGCGCAATACTCAGCACCGGTGGCAACGGTGTCGCGAAACGCTATCCAAACGAGCGAACAATACATTCCCACTTTCAATACATACCAACCCATATACAGAACAGTTCCTCAATATTTGAGAACAATTCCTGCGGTCATCCGTCCCTCACAAACAACCTTTCCTCAGATCTAAGGCCAAGGATTGGACGCAAAATAAAATGAAATTTAAAAATCATTTTAATTCTGAATTCAAAACAAAATATTAATTGAAATAAAAAATTATCGAAAAAATTGTGAAACAATTGAATGAAATGTTTTATAAAATCAAAATCTGTTATCAATTTATAATTAAAACTATCTGTCCATCACTTGTCGACCGTCTGATCACCACTTTCATCGACCACCTGTCCATCACTAGTGTCTGCTATCTGACCATCGCTGGTGTTGATCGCCTGTTCATCAGTTGTATCGAAGCGAACACTTCTGCGCTTTCTTCTCGCCTGACCTCTACTTCCTTCGGACTGAATGAACTGTTTGGCCACTTCTCTATCGATTTGTTGAATATGACTGACCTTTGGATGAAAACAGACAACAATTAAATAAACAAAACATTGAAAACAATAATCAATTCATTGAATACTCTATTCCTGTATTGAACGCCAAAGAACTTGTCGGCGCTGTCCAGGAGTTCGGGTCTGAATGTGGTTGTAATGAATTGAGAGGTTTTTGCCATCTCTTTGATTATGTCTTCAAATCAATAGTCAATTCATTAATTATTAAACAATTGAGTGAACGGTATGTCAGACCTGAAAGTGCAGTTCGGTATAAGGGATCCAATGCCTGATCCACTTCATCGAAGAGGTAGAACGGCGCCGGATCGCACCGTTGGATCGCAAATATGAACGATAAAGCGACGATCGCCTTCTGTCCGCCCGATAATTGATATAATTCCTTAACCACTGTCTGTCCACTGAACGCAACTTTAATGCTAACACCAGTGAAGTTGTCGATGCGATTGAATGCCGGCGTTTGGCCTCAAATAAAGTAAAGTTTCAAATATAAAATCATTTGTTTCAGTAATTCTCATACCTGTGCGCGAAATACCACCCGAAGACTGAGATTCCTGTGACGAGTGTGTGCTTTGAGTGCTATTGACAGCACTTTCCGCATAAATCATATCAATAAATGCCTGGCCTTCGGGTACTAATTGCTTAAATACTTCGCAGAAGTATTTTGAAACCGCTTTATACGTGAGTTGAATGGCTTCGTACTTCCGATGTTCCAAATCCTCAATCAGTTTCTCAATGGAATGGTAACCCGAATCCAGATTTTGTTTCTCAATCTTAAGCAATGACTGCTTCCTCTGTCCGTCAGTCAACTGATCCAACGCTTTCTGATTAACATCACTGAATTCAGCGACCATTTTGTTGCACTTCCGAAGGCCTTTGTATTGTTGAGTAAGACTTAGGTTTTGGTAATTATAGTCCGAATCCGAAGGTATTGTCCCTTAAATGCAAACAAAGAGTTATTAAGTGAACAGAAGACAAAAGATTGGATCAAATAATACCCAAATTCCTTAACTTCTTAAGACATTCTTCATTCTTCTTCATCATAGTCTCCAAACGAGAGCCGATGTGTCGGGACTTCTTGGCCTCAATGGTAATAATCTCCTTCTGTTTGTCTTCAGAGAGCCTCAGATTATCCAAATGTTCGTTGCGTTCAATGAGTTGTTTCATCAGTTTATCAATTCTTGTGTTCAGTTCTTCGGATCTATTCCTCAAAGTATCGATCTTTTGGTCAATGAGTTTGGAGTCAAACAACTCGTTCTCCAATTGAGTCTCGTTTTCATAGATCTTATGATTAATTAAATTCAATTCCAATTCGTGTTTCCTTTGTTCGAGATTTCGGTCCAAATCTGCTTTAAGTGTTGACAACTGTGACCCATATCTTGCCCGACGGGTGCAGACAATCTTGTGCTCAGCGGCTAAGCGTTCAATTGATCTCAAGATTTCCGCCAACTCTTTGGTCTCGTTTTCATTCAACTGTGAGTCAAGACTGAGTGTGAGTTCGCACTCAAACGAGTCTTTGTTTGCTCTCATCGCAGGAATGGTTGTCTCCAGCGATGATATACTCTTTCCGATGGACTCGTGTTTGGCGTTCAGATCAGACAATTGGTTGCGAATCTGTTGCCGAGATATCCGAATATTTTCCAGTTTTCGTTGAGTTTTGTTGTGTTTTATATCTATTTCGGACAAAACAACTGACTCTCCACTCAATACCCTCTCATTGTTGTCTCTTTCGGCCACAGTTTCGGTTCTTTTTTGTCGAATCGATTCAATTTCGGAAACAATGTCTTTCCACTTACGGAATGTTTCCATTCGTGTCTCACCCGAGTAGTAGCCGCCAGTCATAAACCCCTTATGCGATATGAAGTCACCGTCGAGAGTAACGCAATCCAATCGTGACTTCCGACTCAAAGTAGTGGCCACTTCTATATCACGGCAGACCAGAGTACGGGCGAACAGAAACTCCATTACTTTTTCGTACTTTTTGGTTGACTTAATCAACGTATTGAGAGGACGGGCGTCGGCCTAAGGGTTGGAAATAATTAGGAATGGGCTAAACATTACTCTTGCATACCGTACCCCTAACTCCGGATAATTAACTGGTTTTGTCTGCAGTTTATTGATTGGAATGAAATTAATTTCACCAAACATTTGGTTTTTATTGATTTCTGATATGATTTTGGTTCCGATTTTGTCGTTCTCTAAGATATGATAAAACATTTTGTTTTTGAGCGTCACTTCAATAGCCTTTGAGAGCTTATCCTCGTATTGGAAGCAATCGATCACTTGACCCAAATAGCCGTCAATTAGTGGCCGGAATCGGGCCTCAGATGCTCTCGAACTGCTGGCCATTTGTTCAAATGATTTCAACACTTTTTGGACACTTTCGCGACCGACTGACGAAGAAGTTCCCGAAATTCTCTTCAATTTGGACTCAATTTTCACCTTTTCTTCAATTAATTTCAATTCCTTTTCCTTCAAATCGTTTTCGGTATCAAATAATTCACTGAAAAAAAGACAAAAAACTAATAATAAAATACAAAACAAAACAATTCACTCAAAACTGACGATCGTTTTGATTGTAATCTTTTAATGGTTTGGTTTTTATCACAAATTTCTTTCTTTTCGTTTTGCAGTTCAGTCAACAAATCACTCTCCTGTGAGTCAAACCCCTGTTTTTGAATACAAAATAAGCAATAGATTTGTTTAAAACTGAGAAAAGCCTCTGAATTTGAACAAACCTTTTGCTCGCTTTCCAACTGAATCTTCTTCTGAAAAATATCAAACTCCTCGGCCTTGAGGTCGGCAACCCGTTTCACATTAGTGTCAATTTGTTGGGAAAGTAATGTTAACTCGGATTTAATCCAACGATTCCTTTCCTCAACGGTTCTGAAGCTCTCTTTGCGCTTCTGTTTTGAATACAACTCCAGTTTACGGCTCTTATAAGCACTTAATTCAAGGGTTATTTGGTTTTCCTTTTTCTTCAGGTCCTCGTACTTGAGGTTCAGTGAAGCCATTGATTTCTTTTTGGTTTCAATCAATTGTTTCACTTCTCGTAACTCACTGTGAATTGTCTTTTCGTTTTCATCCCTAAACCCCATCTTTTCAGTGGAATCACTGATTTTGGACTCAATTCTGGCCTTTTCTAGAGTCAGTCCATCGATGGTTGCATTCAATTCAGACAACTGTTGCCGATATTCTTCGAGTTCATTGCAATTGGCTTTCAATTTCTTATCCAATTGTCTGATCTTTTGCTGATCTGCTTGTAATTGAACCGTCTTTTCGTCCAAAACCCGATTCTCAGCGTTTTGTTTCTCTTCCTGTCTTAAGATCTGTTTTTTCATTTGTTCCGACTCTTTGGAAACGATAATGAACTCCAGAAGACGTCTCTTTCGATCCCAATCCAGATATTTCTCCAAATCTTTGCTCTCAGTCTTCAAAATATCTAACTTTTCGTCCAATGCTTTGAGACAGTCGTCTATCTGTTGCGACCGTTGTCTCGATTCGGCCAACATTTTCAAGGACTCACTCTTCCGCTGGTCGTAAATGGAAGTTCCGGCCACTTCTCGCATCACATTCAGCCGATACTCATCGGAAGAGACGGCCATTTCGTTGACTTTGCCTTCAAATGAAATAACAATTAATTTAAACAAAACTCAAAATCAGGGGTCAAGTGATTCACACCCTGTTTGACGATATAGTAAGGGTTGGATCGGGAAAAGCCTGCGGTCTCTAAGAGGTTAGCGATGTCTGAATGGCTGACAATCTTGCCGTTCATAAAGTACTGATTCTTCTGGAGTCCTATTTGTCGTCGAAATGAGATCTGATTGGACTCTAAAGGCATCCGTCGGTCGCTGTTGTCGACAATGATCTCAACGAAAGCGTTCATCAGTTTCTTCGTGGCATTGGTTTCATATATCAGTTGTTGTCTGTGCTGTGGATCTAATCCATTGAATTCGTCGCTTAAGACAAACTGAATGGCATTCAAGACATTGGATTTCCCGCAACCGTTGCCACCGATTATCACATTATGTCCTGAAGACAAGTCTAGTGTTGTTTTGGTCTCAGAATAGGACCGAAAACCACTAATTATTATCTAAATTGTGGACAAAATTGATTGCAATTAGTAATCAATGGTTTGTTTTGATTAAATGCAAACCTTTTTGATAAACATTTTGTAATTTTTATTGTATTTTGAAAATCAAATCAATTTTTTTTTGTTTAAAGATTTTGTGTCAGATTTGCGCCAAAAATGTGTTGTTTTTATAATTAATGCCTTTTTCTTCATTAGATTTCATGTATTTGTTGTATAAAAAGGTATCAATTATTCAATACTAAAGTTATCTTCAAATTCTAAACTTTTATCTTTTTTTACAGTTTTTTTAAATAAAAGTTTTATATTCACTAAAAATTGATTATTAATTGATATAAGGCTTAGAATTAAGAGGAAAATGGGTTTAGATTTTTATTATTATTTATTTTGTGTGAAATAATAATCATTTGTTTTAAAGGATTGATTAAAGTTTCATAAAAACAACTTTTCTATAACTCTTTAGTAATGTATTCATAACTATCGCAAACTATTTAGAAATAAATATCATATCAATACTTATGAATAAGATCTAAGTTTATCAAATGATCCATGGTCAAAACCAGTGACACATTTGTGGTTTTCATATATTTAATATTAACAAACCAATTAACCCTGATACATGTACTACTGTATGAGAAATATGAATAACAGAAAACTTTTATTAAACTTTGAAACAAATACTGTATAATCACTGTATGAATCACAAAAACCCAGGATATAATATAAACGTAGATCAGATTTGTTCAAGTGTCATTTGTCCAATTTGCTAGTGACTGTACAAGAGAGCTATAAAAGGCTTGGATGTTAAGTTTCCCCTCTCATTCCAACACTTTTTGTGCGCCGAAGAGGTTATAATTGATTTATAGTTAAAACTTTTGTTTTGAATTAAATTTCATTTTAAAGTAATTTTATTAAAGTTTTAATAATTTAATTCAAAAATGTCTTCAATTGTAACCGAAAAGCACTTTTTGCCGACATTCACATCAATACCACTCGTGGTGTCTGTCATAGACATGAGTTCCACACTCTATGGCAATCTAAAGAAATACAGTCCATATGTGGACCAAACTCTGTCGACAACCGAACAGTTAGTCATTTACATCGCAAACCAGCCGTCCGTCCAAAGTGTGGCACTAAAGTTAGAGAAGCCGTTAGCACTCGTCGACTCCTATGCCTTCGATGGTCTTCATATGCTCGAACAGAAGTACCCGTCCATTCGTATGGCACCCGAAGAGATGAAAGAGGAGGCATACAATCAAATGATTATTTTGAAGGGAATTACAGCCAAAAAGTTGGAACAACTGTTGAGCCCCATATGCCGTCAACGACGACATGGTATGTATAAAGCAATGCTGATATTGGAGACTTTCCTCAGCCCTAAAGTTGAGGTATATGTGGACTCGATTGAGAAGAGCGTCGACCAATATTTGCCGCCACTGGAGGACAGGGATGACGAACCGGATTATGTGAATGAAGAGGCGCGCAGAATGTTTGCCAGATTGTGGAGCATTCCCTTCACCGTGAAAGACAGACTGACCCAGAGATACAACCAATTAGTCTTCAATAACTCACTTAAATATGAAAACTAATATAAAAGGGTTTAAATCTGTTTTTAAAACAATTTATTAAAATATAAAACAGTTTTTTATAATTAAATAGAATTTAAACTCAATTAAAGCTTTTTTATAACACTTTTATAAATTTAATCTGATTTTTGAAAAACTAATAAAAACCGTTTTAACCGAAATATAATTGCTAAAAGTGTGGGATTTTTTTATGTGTGCAAAAAAAGGGTATAAATAAATACTAAATGATTTAATCAATGCTTAAAATTTGATTTTATTGAGAACTATTTGAAATTCAAATAATATTAAACCCTTTAAAAATAGTTTTCATTTGAATATTGCTTATAAATAGACATTTCTTTTTATGTTTTTCTTATGCTTTCAATTCAGTTATACAGTAGTCTTAAAGTCTATAATTTATTTATGATTTCAAAGAATTTGAAGAAAAGTTCCCAAAAAAACTAATTAATACTTATTATCGATAAAAACCATTCATTATATTCTGAAAATTATTGATGATTTGGGAAACAAAATAAAATAGGGCTAAAAGTATGTGAAAATTCAGATTAATATTAATATCTCTGTTACAATCAATTGGAGTCAAATATGAGACGAAGTGGAACAGTCTGTTTGCCTGCCGGCCCTCTCTTCACTGATTTACATACAGTTTCATGTGTTTCATAAAAAACCTTTGCAAGCGTTTCAATCATGTATTGTGTTTGACATTACTTTTAAAAAAGATTTCATTCAATGAATTGTATATTAATTATGAAATTATAATTCACTCTTGACTTCCCTTTTGTGTAAAATTTCAGTTTTGCTCAAAATATTTCAAAACTAACATTAATTTTAAAATAAATTAAATGCAAACAAAAAATGTGTTTAAAGTTTTGACAAATTGATTAATAATTGTGTTTTTGAGTCAAAGTTATAGATTTTGAAACTGAAAACTGAATTTATTAATGATTTTGATAACAATTTAGAGCCTCTTTGGTATTCTCTCAACAAATTGAGTGTAAATTATGTGTAAATAATTCATTCATTAATCAAAAAACTTCTTAAAAGTTGTTAAAAATTGAAAATATTTATTAAGAAATAAATTAATTTAAAATTCAAATGATTTTTATATTTTCGCTAATTATTGATATTTTAAGCAATTTCTCAATTATTTAAAACAAATTTGTGTGAATTTATTGATCAAAATCTGATTTATTGGCTTTGAATTTGTCAGATCTTATATACCGGTGCTAAACACGCAAGTCTGTCATATTTGCCAACTATTCGATAGATTTATCATCAAATTATACCTGAGTTTAAGTTTAATTTTGAGTTTAAGTATTGAGTCTGAAAGTCTAAACAATTAAGAAATAGTGGAAAATATTTTAATTAAAAAATGTTTTAATAATTTCATTATTTTTATTCAAATCTTATTATAAAGTCATTTATTATATATAATTTATTTTAATATAAATTCACTATTCATTAGGAAAGAAGAAAAACTACTTTCCTATCAAAGCATTTATATATTTTTTTATTTACTTCTGGTTTTTTATAAATAATATTTATAATTCATATTAATATCTAAAGTAACTTATGTTTTATAAATTGCCAAAAGTTTTGTATCATTTTAAGTAACTTTTTAATCATTTCAGTGATTCACGACTTCAGTGTCTGATGTTTTTACAAATCATTATTTTGATGTTAAAATTCATTTATAGATCACTCAATCAGATGTCAGAAATAGTTTGTGTATTTTTTACAAATATAATCGTTTTCTTGTTATAAAAGTTGCTTTAAATGACTTCAGAAAAAATATTATTGTTTTCAAGACTTCAATGAATGAATAAAAAATAAATTAATAATTTTTATGCGATATGTTTGGGAGAAACACAAATTTTATCTGTACTTGATATCATAAGTTCCGCAAATTTTTAAAGGGGGGCATAAAGATTAAATAACATTTTTCACATGGGTCAGTTTTCGAGATTGAAAGTCAAAGATTATTTGTATTTTTTGTAAAAACAAAAATTGAAAATCACATTAAAATTACATTTAAATTGGTTTTATATTACAATTTAATTTATTCAATGCACACACCCTTTCATAAAGTGTTTGGGATGTGAATCACATTTTAATTGCAAAAGGTTTTCAGACTTTGTTTCAAATATCGTAAATAAGTATAAATTTTTAATTATGAAAAAAATAATAAATAGTTTTCTTTTATTTTTTGTTATCATTTGTTTGACATTTATTATAAAATTGAAAGCAAGACTGCAATCAGATTGAGATATGAAACACATATTTCCTGATTAATTGCTCCAAATTTTTGGACAGAAATTGTTTAATAATTTTGTTTGTAATTCATCACAAATTGTCTCAATTTCTCATCAAAACCCACGAAATATTTTTTCACAAGATTAGAGAAACATTGTTTTTAAACACAAATATAATTATCCTTTTTATCTGATCCGTAATATTACTTCAATTAACAAACACTTAATGCGGTTTTTGAATACCAATTGAATAAATGATTGAATAGTTTTTTCATTCAAATTATTTTATCCATTGATTTGATGTTTATTAGAGATAATGATAGATAACCGCATTATTATATCCCCTGTTAATCAGGAACTGATTTCATTGATAATAGCCATTCATTTGCTATAAATTTAATAATATTTCTCATATAAATAAAATGCAATAAATGTTTAAATAGTTTCAATATTTTTAGATATTTTTTATTAAATAACTAATAAAAACAGTTTTCATTCACTTCAACGAAAAACAATTTGTTTTTGATCTAAAAGTTTTTAAATATAAATACAAATCATAACAAAATTGTGATTCAGTTTTTAAAATAACTTAAATTATAGTATAATTATAGGAATGTATCCAAAGATGTGATGAGTTTTGTATAAACTGATGGAATGATTGCTGAAATATATAGAAATTGTTTTTTGAGTCAAAGGTTATCCAAAAATTTAATTCAATACTCACTTCAATACAGAAGAGGTGACAAAATTGATAAAAAACATAACATAACTAATAACCTCCGCCGCCATAACCACCACCGCCTCCACCATATCCTCCACCACCGCCTCCACCATATCCTCCACCACCGCCTCCACCATATCCTCCACCACCTCGTCCACCGCCGCCACCACCACCATGGCCTCCACCAAAACCGCCGAATCCTCCACCAAAACCTCCACCCAATCCATGATCGAGGTCTAGGAACACGGGTTTTGATACCAGTGCTTTCCTTTTTCCTAAAACTATTTTAGGCAGAGGTATAAAAAGAGGAAGTTTATCGAAGGTTAAGCCAATTTCAGGAATTGGTAGCGCAAAGGCAGGAACGTTGATATTTCCTAAGCCACCCCCAAGACCTCCAAAACCTCCAAAACTTAGCCCACTTCCAAATCCTCCGCCACCACCTCCATGTCCACCACCTCCTCCATGTCCACCACCACCTCCTCCTCCCTCATACTCATCGGCTATTACTGTGCAAACACATAAACACAAAACCCACTGAAAGTATAAATGAAAAGCAAATAAATATTAACTAAAATTGTTTGAAGTTTTCCAACAATTCATTCATTGATTATTAATATTGATTATAAAATCACAAAAGACTTACAAAACGATTCATAATTACAATTGATTTGTATAATCCTTATGAACAGTGGTATCAGAAATGTTATTCACACACAAAATGAAAAGTGAAATTCAGGCACACTTTGACAGTCAGACAGTAGAGAAAGTTATCGAATGAATATTCGGGTCAAAAAATGTTTCATCTTTTATATACTCCCTGTTTATAGCATTGCCTACTTATCCGGAAACAGACTGACGGCCAACAAAACTAGAAGTTTATACTTCTTTTTACTATAAAATAATAATAAATATCTAGACGTTAGAGCACTGACAGCAAATCCGAGCGCTCACACAAGTGAGAGGTCAACTGAAATCTAGTTCATTAGGAATTATTTTAGCGTTACCTGTGTTGTAATGCACACCAATAATGCTTTTATCATATTATATGCCTTATTACCGGAGCTATTGGTTGTGTAGTGTTTTCCCCTGTTTTCAGTAACCGTTGCATTAAATCGTTAGTTTGTTAACCATATTAATAGCCTTTAGGGTTGGGAGTTAGGCATCATTTCCATCGTTAGTATAGTTAGCTGAAGGGCTCCTAAAGAAATGTTTTACATTTCAAGACATCCTATTTTGTGAGAAATATAATACAGTTTTTGGGTTTCCTTTTCAATAAGATTTTACTTTCATTTGTAATACATTTTTACGTGATTTCCCCTCAAATTCTAATTATTTATAAAAAATGAAATAATTTTACTTTTTTTGAAAGATTTTGAGAACAAATTGAAAATATTTGTTATTTTTGTGAAAATCCAAATGAATTTTAATTAAAATCATTCAAAATATGTCCGAAATTGAGGTTTTATCCAAAATATCTATTTATGATTTTTACAATAAATTGATGAAATGTTAATTCAATTTATTTTAAGACAATATCATTCAATTTGTTTGATTGATATTTATTAGGAAAATACGATTTATTAATAAAAAATGAGAAATGTAATTTATTCATAAAATATTTTATGAATCATAATTTAAATGATTGAATTGGAATATAAGCAAGCTAATACATATTCAATATTATTGTTAATAGGATTTAAAATTATTTATTTTAAAACCACATCTTAATTGTCATTAATTAATAAAAATTGAATTATATTTTGAATAAAATTTCAATTATTTACTGAAATATCAATTCAGAAGTGGATTTGGATTTAGATATTAGTGTTAAAGAAAATGAATAACAAATTCATTTATAAAAATATTTTTTTAATTACTAATAATTAATGCGAAAATAAATCCCAAATAATAACAAATTATTGTAATCTTTATTCAAATGCCTTAAAAGCAAATCATTATAAAAACTGATTAATAGTTTTGTAACACTTTTCCTATAGTTTTCAAAATATTTCACTTTTCCTAAACCCAGAAGTAAGACAAACAATAATTTCTATTATAAACAGTTTATCTATAAATTAAATCAAATTATTTAAGAAATGTTTGTTTACTTAAACCCCCTGTTTTTAGAGGCAATTAATAACAATTGTTTGTAACCTTTATTTTATTTTTTTGATGAATCATTTGAAAACAAAAAACAATTTAATAATAGACATAAAAATTGTTATTATTTGATAAAAAATATAAAAATAAATGAAAACTTTTAATATTAAAAAGATTTGTTAAAAATTAGCACAAATTTGAGCGAAAATAATAGAAATAATGAATGACTAATGAAACGACAAATAAGATGTAATGTTTTATAGGACAAGAAATACACGGATGAGTTTGCTTAAGAAACAGCCAATGGCTCTATCCATGCGAATCGCCTTTCCTTTCCCTAAACTCAATCAAATTATTGACTAAAATTTAATGAACAATAACATATATTCTGTAATATATTATTGGAACTGGGTAAACCACTAGGTACTATTTATGCTACCCTAGGTCTGTGACATCTGAACAATCATTTAGTGTCTATAAATCAAAATCAGATTTAATTTGCACTTAAAATGTATTTATTTATTGGTCTAGAAATGATTTATCGATATTTTAAGCACTTTTTTCATTCATAAAAACTATTTTAATATAATTTTAACTTTATTTCAGTTATAAAAACCAAATAATGATATCTTTGTATAAAAAACTTCAATTGATTTAAATATTTATTATTATTCTTAGTGTAGAAAAAAATAAGGAATAAAATAACAATAATGTTAATCAAAAGTAACATTTATTTTGACATATATTTTGCATTTGATGGTTAAACAGTGATTTGAAGATAATCTCAATTTCCAGCACATGATCCGTCAGTTTTTTCTAAGCCTCAAACCGTTTGATTTGCTGTCAAAACCACAAAAACAACTCATTTCTCGCTTCAAATCGTTTTGTTTTCAAAAATATTTAAATAATTTGTTTTCTCATTTAAATCCAGAAATAATTTGAAATGATTTTTAAACATAAAACCAAAAATCGATTGAATATTTAAAATACATTTTTCACTAAAATTACTGTAAATTTAGAACTCATTTGAAAATAAGATTTTATGTGAAACTTATTTTCTGCACATTTGAAGCGCTATTTAAGTAAACAATTGAAGAAATGTTATTTTTATTTCAATTTATTTATCATTGATTACAATCTGAAGAACAAGAAAATGAATGAATATTTTTGACTCAAGACATGAATATTAAAGTAATTATAATTGGGTTTAAAAATAATACAGTATTTCTGAAATAGTTTTCATATTTTGAATGAATGGATGAAATCATAGAATCATTTACTTATTACTCATATATAGGTCTAAATCCATATCCAACTCATCCCTATCCGGCGTCGGCTTCATATCTGAATCCATGTCCATCTCAACCCTATCGGCCTTCGGCTTCATATATCTATCCAAATCCATATCTAACTCATCCTTATCCGGCTTTGGTTTCGGCTCTTTAAGAGAGATCCGTTTCCTCCAACCCGGGCCTCCAAAACCGCCGAACAGATTCTTAGTGTCAACAACAGTGAAACCACTATTAGTGTCGGTATTGTCGGCACTATTGGCGGCTTCGGTGATGTCGTCGAACGCCATCTTAAGCTTCTTCTTGTTCTTCACTTCAGCCATATATAAGTCGATTTCAATATCCAATTCCTGTTTAGACTTCATGGGACCGGAGATGTACTTCTTGTAGAGTAGCGGCAAATCAATCAATTTCTTTGCGGCCAAAAGGCGACCGAACTTTTGGCTCCAACTCATCACCTTATCTTTGACCCGGAGTTTAGCCTTTTTGGGCCTATACTTCAAACCCAAGCGGACAGCGATAGCCCTGTCCTTCAGCTTTTTGGCCAAATTTATGGTTAAATTGCGTTTATATTGTTTCGTGAGTCCCGAAGACATTGAACTGATAGCCAACTCTTCATTAGTGGTCTCATCTGATGGACAAACAATTGATTAAAACAAAGAAGAGATAAACCCCAAGGAATGAGTGATACCTTCGATGTCCACAAACTCTTCGTCATCGCTGTCCTCCTCTTCGTCGACATCAGTGGCGAAGACAACGCCGGCGACTCTCCGGCTGTCCATCAATTCGGCAAACCTTTCGGCGATTGTCTTACGGTTTGATTTAAACTCACATTTAATGCCATTCAACCCCTTTTTACGGCGCTCTCGGATCCAAACCCTTTCCACTACAGTCTTGACGGGCTTTTCCCGAATCGGTTCACACGTATGAAAGGTCTCTTCAATAAAGATGGCCTCCAAGTCATCGTCAAACTGATCAACCATTGGATCCATTGGACAACTGATGGTCAAAGACATTGATTTTTATGGCATTAAATGAAAAATCATTCAAATTATGGGAAAATAATAACAAAATCTGATTTTCAATGGCTTTTCAAATGCTGTTCACAAATGACGTCAACTTTTATTCAAACCTTTATTTGTATTTATTTTTCGTTTTATTTAATGTTTTTTTTAATTAAAAATTATTTTTTTTCTCACTTTTTATTGAATTTTAATTTATTTTTAATTAATTTTTGTGTTTTATTTATATTTTTAACTTACGATCACAAGTTTAATACACTTTTATGTGAGCGACGTATGAGTGCTAAGTAAACCCCCCTTTAATTTGATTTGATTTAATGTTTTGCTTATATTTTCGTCTCATATTAAATAATTAGACCCTCTTTACTAAATCAACTTAACCTTGAACTTTGTATTAACTTGTTAATCGCTCATTTACAAAATGCATTGATTACCAAGGTAATATATAAATACATGGGTGGTCTAAATCCATGTGCTTCCTATTTTATTGTCTATTATTATATGACGAAATATATTTTGGTATTATTATGTTTAAGGTATAGATGGCATCACTTAATCAAAAATATCAGAATTGAATGATGAGGGTAAATTACCATTGGTAAATTAACATTCAAATTATTTGACAATTAATATACCGTGATAATTTATTTTTTAATTCACTTTCCTTATTAATGTTTTAGACTTTTATTAATCAAATTATTTGACACAATATTATTAATAATTTAGGTTTTAGTCTAAACTTTCGTCATTTGATTAGATCTTGCTCTAATAAACGTTAATTTTTTACCCCTTCGATAATTGATCTTGCAATTATAAGAATCCAGGTATACTTTGAGTCAATCATTTTTAGACAATTTTCTTACTCATTGAACAGTTAATTAATCAATTGTTTTAAACCAATGTAAAGAATGAAACAGATTATATCCAATGTAACCCAATTAACAATAACCAGGGATATTCATAGAAAATAGAATTCCTGATTAATATTATAAAAAGAGAAATAACCCTGAATTTTGACAAAACGATATTCAACTGTCAAAGCATAAAAATGAGCTCAATATTATTATGCAATGTCAAATGAACCCTTACGAAATTTGCTTAATCATAATCCGTATTACGCCCCTGGTCACTCATTTCAATAATTGAGAAATGTGTTGTAAAAACAAATAAAATTTGAAATTTTGAGGAAAATTTTTATTAAAATAATTTCTCGTTTCAAATCTTATTTGAAATTTAATTATCAAAATATATTTTCCTTTCTCTAAGACTCTGATAATTATTTTCATAACTATTATTATAATTAGTAATAGAGTTATCTTCGTGTAGGAGAGGGAGGGATGGGAAAGATAAATATGTGTTTAATCACCTGACAGTTAATGATTTTAAATCTCCCCTTATTTTACATGATTTAAATACCAAATCTCTAACATAATATATGATATTATTTTTTGTCCCATAAATAAAGCAATTATTTTATTATTCCTAACCTTCAAAGAGATAATAAAAATTTGAACGTAAAATACATTAAGCTTTTAAATGAATCAAAATATTTAACATTAGTTTTAATTGTTTTGAAATAAAATATAAAATTGAGTTTAAAAATATTAACGAATCAATGATTTGCACAAAAAATTGCAAATCATTTTGCATTGAGATTAAAATAGTTATATTAGTTGAGAGAATGTTTCTTTGAAAACATTGAATGTTTAGATGATTCTGGGTATTAACTTACTGATTTAATCATTACTGTTGCTGGAGGCAATTGATATCACCCACTACCTTGCTAATCTTAATTCTCATAGAAAACAACTTCTAGTTATTCATATGACGTTTAAATTAAATAAAAATTGAAAACAAGTACTGTTTTTATGTTTGAATTGAAATATTTTGTGATTTAAAGCAAAAATGGCTTTTTGTTAGAAAACATATTATTATATGCATTGAATTGATATTGAATTTCAGTTTATATGAAATATTTCTACAAATAATATATTAGTTTACAATTGAAGGTCGAGTCAAGGGATGTAATACTGGTATTGAAGTTTACTCTTATTATTGTAATGCTATGATTCTTACCCTTAATTAGGGGTCAGATTTCATTTTAGTTAGTAGATCATATTTAAATTAAGTTTACATTGCTAAATAGTATTTGTTTAGGATCTAAAAGGGGTATAAATTATGTTGTATTTGTTATTAATAATTATTAACAAAATAGGTTTTGATTTAATATCAATAGTCTATTACTTTTCAATTCACTGGAAATCAAATGACATTTTCACTTTTAAATTGATAATTATTTTTACCCTTATTTTTGATGACAATTGAAAACAACAATATTTTTTCTGCAGTGAAAACACATTTGAAAATCACTCAAACTTTTTGTTTTCATTACATTTGAGATCACTATTAATATTAAGAATTAATAAATTAATCATTAATGTGTAAAATGTCTAATAATTCTGTTGTAGACGACCCTGACTTAAATTGTCCTTTTCCATAAACACTTGCATGGACCATTTTCATTGTACAGGGTAATCCTAATTTATTGGATTAAATTCTGGAATAGATATTAGGTTTCAATCGCTGTTTATATGACTTATTTCACAAGTATTTCAGTGAAAGGCGTTTTCAGTAACTAATAAATGAATTTAATATTTGATTCAATAATCAAATGATTTGTTGAATATTTCAATTAATAATTTGAATAATTTGCTGAAAAATAGAGGAAAACAGTGTTGGAGTTGAATAACAACTTTTCATTTGCTTGTGTTTAATGTCAAAAAATACTTGTAATAAAATTATTGATATTTAAAACTATTGACAGAAACTAATCGTAAAAATAAAAATATTTTATTCAATTCTTGAGTGTTTTGTAAACAATAAAAATTCATTTGAAAACTATTCCTAACATAAAGAGTAAGTTTGAAAATATTTCATTTATTCAGTGATTATTCAGATGTTTTGCATTTTGTTGTGATTCACATGTGTTTTCAATACCACTTTCTAAACATTAAGTACAGTATATCAACCTCTAAAAGGTCACCTTGCTCAACTAGTGTACAACCTGCAGCTAATTTCATTAAACACTTTCCAGGGTAACCATAGGATAGGAGTTTTTTGTGTGCTCTTTGATGTCAATGAAGTTCTTATATGAGTGTTATTGAAAACAATGTAAACAGTGTTTATGAGAGTCTGAACATTGAAAAAGTTATACTGTTAAATCTCGTAACTTAAATCCTCGTAACTTGAATTCTCTTATATCTTGAACCCAATGTGTGGGTCCCGATTCACTCCTATACCAATAGCATTATGACATCTCTCATAACTTAAACTCTCATAACTTGTATCTTAAACTCATTTTAAGCGTCCCAATAGCTATTGAGAGAACCTCTCAACTTAAATATTAAATTTAAATTCAAGATATTTTATACACTCAGAAAAAATTACAATTTAAGTTGATTCACTATATGTTTCATCAAAATTCTGGGTGATATAATTTATTAAAACAATTTTAAATTAAAATTTAAATTCCCTTTGTAAATTAAACTTATCACATTAATGCATTTAATAGCAATAAATTGATATATTTACTTTTAAATTAATTAAAGTGAGCCTTAATTTTAATCTAATCCTAAATTTAAAAATGCTAGGAATGCATTTTAAACTTAAATATATAAATATTAGAAATTACAAATTTATTTTAACAAATTATAAATACAAAAACGTTTCATCATTTAATGATAATTTAACATAAAATTAAATTTAAATTATTATTTTACTTTTATAATAGTAATTGTAAATTAAAGTACAATTTTTAATGTGAATTTTTCTGAGTGTATAAAATATATCCTCTCACAACTTATATTCTCTCCTAACTTGAATTATTTTGTTGATCCCGAAGAATTTAAGTTATGAGATTTAACAGTAGTAGATTTTGTTAATTCAAGGGTTGATTATTACAAGAAATTAAGGGGTGGACTGAAAATCATTTATAAAATGCTTATGAATTCAAACAACAATACCGGGTAATGAAACATTGCTGTATTTTATTATAATTATTTAAGAGAAAAATTGTATACCCTTCTTATAAAGGCAATTCATTATAACTTTGTAAATTTCACCAGAGTGAGTTACTAGTGGTACCATAGTAATTGACGCAAAAATAGTCATAACAATAGGTATTGACATCAATATTGTACTTATATTTTTAATTTCAGTTTTCCGAAGTTATATTTAGTTTTAAACTTAATTGTGATAATGAGTGTAGTGAATAATCAAATTCGGGGACAAGGAAAAGCCATTCCGGGGGGAAATGAGAGGATTAATTTTAGCAGATGTTACCAATCAAAAAGAAAAGGGATTAGTGGCAAATGTGGCGCAAAAATACCGTCTATCGGTATCGTCGGTATATAACATCAAAAGGTAAGGACCGGCGGCCATCGCAATGCTTTGTTTTAAATAGACAGTCGAATTCCCCTGAATTTAAATTAGGTATGGTTGTTCTTCCCCTAAAAAGAAGAGAAACAAACTGCCGATGTATGATATAACAGACAATATAATAGTCATATTATCGATGATATGATAATTGAATTTTATGGGGAGAAAACTCTCCCAACAATTAAAGATTTATATTATCGAATGAAGACATCAAATAAATTCAATATTTCATTTAATAATTGTGGTTTAACAACTTTTTATAAATTGTTAACAAAGTAAGTACTACCGATTGAATGTTTTAGTGAGGTCTTCGGACTGATGGCCCTAATATTTGTTTCCTAATTTTAGGTATGGTTATATTCCTCAAAATAGTCAAAATGTGATAAGGATACAGAAGTGCAATAAAGAAGATATTAAAAGAAAAAGAATCTATTATTTGAATACTAAAAGAGAACTCGAAAGAAGACATCCGATTGTTTATTTAGATGAGAGTGCGATTCATAAAAATCTAATATCTGGCAAAATATTAATACCTATTCATAGTAATTATGATTTGGGATTACCAATAGGTATAGTATTTATAAGTATAGCAGTCAGTATCATATAGAGCAGTTAACCTTTCTATTTTAAGAATATCAATTTTAATTTTTGAATGTTTTTCACGAAATATATTAGAATTTTCATTATTTATTTGTTTATCAGTGGACAAGGTATAACGTATTGCACGCCGGCGGTGAAGATGGCTTTGTTAAGGGTGCACTAAAAATATACGTTATCACTACATTAAAAGCTGTAGATTTTGAAGAATGGCTCAGGAATCAACTGATCCCTAATCTCCAAACAAAACCGACGGTCATAGTCTTTGACAACGCATCACCTCACTCTTGAAAACTTGAGAAGTAAGTTCAGCGGCCATCGCAATGCTTTGTTTTAATTAGACAGTCGGATTCCTCTGCTCCACTAATTATTTTCATTTTAGTAGACCTACCAATGCTTGGAGAGTTGGGGATATAAAAGATTAGCTTTTAAAGAAAAATATCGAAATCCCAATAAAGTCTAATAATAACCAACTTTTATCAATTGCTAAGTCCCATATAAATGAAGATGTATTTGTTGTAGACAAAATGATCAGAGATTCTGGACATATACCGCTTCGGACGCCTCCGTACAATTGTGAGGTAATTATATAATTAGTTAGAGTTTTCTCCCCCTGTTGTGTACCTAACCTATCCTAACCTCTTAGCTGAATCCTATCGAAGAGGTATAGTCGGAATGGAAAGCTATTGTTTCAAAGCATAACATTAAACTTACTTCTATTGAATTCGAGAACTATTTGACCCAAAGTTTTGAAATTATTGAACAATCAAAGCATTGGGAAAATTATTGTAGGCAATTGGCTAGAATTGAGGGGATTATTGGATTTCTGATAATATCCAATTGGCCTTTGGTCCGTGACAGTTCTGATTCGAATGTTTTTTGCCAGCCAAAAGTATTATATTTATTGTACTTTTAATAAATAAATATTTGAAGTAATTTATTGTACTTTTTATTTTTATTTTACAATTTCAACTAACTCACTCTGGTGTAATTTACAAAGATATAGTGAATTGTCCTGGATTATCAAATTAAATTTTGTGAAATTTAAAAATGTCATACCTCCAAAACTAACAATTAGATATCATTTTAAGGTTGAAATATTATTCAGTATAACAATGATAAATGTTAGCCTGAATAATATGTCAACCTTAGAAATGAGTTTTAAAGATTGTATGCTAAATTTTAGGTTATAAATTGAGTATCCAATTAAATAGGGATTATTCTATATCAGCGATTGACAGGTTTCAAAAGGGGTAGTATTCATATAGGTATAATTTATTGTGAACCAGATTTATATGAAGTCTGATGGTTGAATCCCAAACATATATTTCGTGACGTTTAGCCTGCATTTTGTTTACTATGTTTTTTAATTTCAGTTTTCCGAAGGAAATTGAAATATATAGTTTGATCGTTTTGTATGTGTGTATGTGTGTGTGTATGTGTGCCCCCCCCCCCACTGAAGGGAAAAAGCCTATGGGAATTTAACAAGGGATTTTCACTCTAGAAATGGGGATTTTACATTCCGGTGAGAGCAGATTTTTAAGGTGACATTTACCTGTGGGACTCAATTTACAATGTAAACCCCATAGACATTCCGGTGAGAGCACATTTTCAGATGAGCTGATTTTTAATAGGTATTTCCCCATAGAGGGGTTAACAATGGATTTCTACATACAGGGTTAACAAGGGATTTCTCCATAGAGGGGTTAACATGGAGGTTTCCGTAGGAGATAGATCTTCAATAGGCGTTTAACATGGGATTCTCTACGGAGATTTAACATGGAGGTTTCCTTAAGAGGTAGATCTTCAATAGGCGCTTAACATGGGATTCTCTATGGAGATTTCCTTAGGAGGTAGATTTTCGATAGGCGTTTAACATGGGATTCTCTATGGAGATTTAACATGGAGGTTTCCTTAGGAGGTAGATCTTCAATAGGCGCTTAACATGGGATTCTCTATGGAGATTTCCTTAGGAGGTAGATCTTCGATAGGCGTTTAACATGGGATTCTCTATGGAGATTTAACATGGAGGTTTCCTTAGGAGGTAGATCTTCAATAGG
>JAQGAT010000118.1:0-58052 GCA_034687845.1 Pantelozetes paolii | reverse complement strand
AGAGAGAGAGAGAAAGAGAGAGAGAGAGCAGAGAGTAAAAATCTTGTATTGAATTATACATTAATAAAAATGATTTAAAATTTATAAAGATATTGAAATTATTTGAAAATAATTGAATTCAAAGACTGAATAATAATTAAGTATAAAATCATTAATGAATTGAATATTTGACTAAAAATTCACAAATATTTGTCAAAAACAATAAAATTATTCGTAATTAACATAAATGAGTGATATTTTCATGCCTTTTGAAATGTATTTTTGGTTTAAATAAAAGTTTGAAAATCAATAATGAATTAAATGTGAATTGAAATGAATTGTTAACCAATTGTTAACAAAATATGACAAACACTTAAAAATATAAATTAATTACTGATTACTGAATAAAATTAAAATAAGTTCTGAGTTTGTGTTCAGATTTCACTCTCATTTGAAAAGCATTTAAACAAAAATGAATTAAAAAAAACACTAAAAAGTGTACAAAACATTTTGAAACAGTGTATAAAACGACCCAATCATACATTCATAACATCAATTGTCTCATTGAAGAGCTACAACCAAATCAATACAATTCACTTCAATCGATCGCTATTGAAATAATAGCTAACCTTCCGGTGCTCTGATCCACGCATAACATCCAAATACACTTTGAACAGTAGCGCCGGTTCTAAACATTGACATCAACGCCAATATAACTATGGGTTCGACCGCTTTTCGGTTACACAGAAAGCTCAACCATTATATGGAGGTGCACTCAAAGACATTGTTTAAGTAGACGATACTATAAATGACCCTTCTCTCTGTCTCACTCTGTGCTAGGTATCCATTACAAACACGTTTGTCATATACACAAAAAAGCTCACTATTTCTAAGTGTCTGATACACAATGAATGAGTCGATTCTGGTCTCCATTTAGAGATAATGAACACTACTTTCACTTAAAAATAAATTTTCTCTACTTTTGTCGCTCCTTTTCGTCGAGTTATCAGTTCAGAGATAATAGAGTTTTAAAATCAATTGAATGAAAAAACTATAAATAATTTAAATGTGTTTTTAATCGTTGAATCAAATTGTGATAAAAGACTAGATTTTAATACAATCTATCGATTGAACATCGATTGAGAGTTTGAGTTTAAATATCAATTAAATGGCAAAAAGTTTTTACTTTTTTGTTGTTTTTGTTTTAAAAAACTTTAAAAATTTGTGAATATTTTAAGTAATTAATGAAAAAAATTGATTAAAATATAAATTAGAGAGAAAAGAGTAGATCTGATAACTCATTGATCTGACAATAAACTGAAGATAAAGTAAAGTTTAAGTGAAGACAAAAAAGCATTTATCGATTGTTACAAAAAATTTTAACTTCAATTAACACACAAACTATGCTTTTGTGTGAATAGACAGAGCATTCAGACGCAGATCTGCATTAAAATTCAAATATCGTTTGAGATTCAAGAAAATTGATTTGTTTTTCGCTCAAAATATATCATTACGAGTGCAAGAGTGCAGTGAAGAGACACTCAAATTGATTGAAAATAATTACATTTGAATACACTTTAGTCTCAAACACTAATTATATATCTTATAATATGTTTCCATACCATACCATACCATACCCTACCCTACCATAACCTTTAGGGTTTAAAATAATGAAAATAATTCAGTATTCAATCAGTGGTATGACTGATGAGAAAGCTATCGACCGATCAATAAAAGGTTTCAATCAATTCATTGAATATTTGATTAAAATTATGACAAAAGAAATATTCAATTATTATATAAGAAAACAAAATGTTTATGAATTAACTGAAAAAATGAGTTAAACTGAACTCAATTTGTGTTCATTTCATATATAATACAGAAGTTATGAAGAGTTTATGAATAATATATTGTAAGTGAAAGAACAGAGTAGTGACTGAATCACAACTAAAGAGAGGTATAATAAAGACAATTAGTTATTGTATGAGACAATAGATCGGATGTCATAAACAGTTAGTGTAGTGTTTGGCCGAGTAGTCAGTTATGATGAATAAAACGCTAAACTAATAAATGTTTTGTGAATTTCCTTCAATTTTTGTGCCGCTCTTTACGCATCTTTTTCTGGAAGTGAGCGCCAGCAGGACATCATCAATGTGTACATGCGCTCACATTGCATACCAGTGCTCCAAATGCCATAACAGACACACTATAGCCAAGCGATAGTCAAGCAAACAGTTTAGACATCAGTCGCTATCTCTATGTTATAACAAAATATTAGAGAATATTATTTAAAACTATGACTCAATGTTAGCAATCAGTGAAACACCAGTGAAGTTGTCGTTTAATTATTTATTTGTAATTCAAATCAATACTCGTTAGACAAGTGGTATGGGTTGTTGTGTCAGTGGTTTGTGTTCACAAGTGATGGCATACCGAAAGTGAATCAAATGATTGTGGATTTGGATTAAGTGCTGGAATGCAATGCGAATGTGATTTATTGATTCATTTTTTAGATTCAATGCAATGGATATAATAAACCATTATTTGGGAAACGGAGACAAAACTTATCGCAAAAAGTATTAAACAATAAATACGTGAAAATGTCATTAGTTTTAAACAAATACTAATTGTTTAACTCCTGTAAGCAATTAATTATTGACTTTTGGTTTGTTTGACGACATTTTCAAAGCTAACAAATCACACAAATTGTTAAATATTTTCATAAATCTCAACACTATTTCATAAATTTTCTCAAATCTATAATTAAATTTGATTTCATTTCAATCTCAGACAAGGATTCTGTGCTAAGAGTCAGTACTTTATTAATAATATAGAGATTAAAAGTGAGTAATGAGTAAAATATGTTTGAAATGAAGAATAACTAAAACTTTTTTGCTCTGAGTTTGAAATGCAAACAGTTTTCACAAAAATAGTACTAATTATCTCTCTTTTTGTCACTAATTTATACAACAAATAGTGATGAGTAGTGAAAGACATAGAGAGGAAGAGTCGACACTTCAATGATTTGAATAAAAATGTTGAATAAAGTGTCAGTTTTTTGCTGAAAATTGAATATATTTTTAACAGAATTCTGAGAATTCATTGAAAATTGATTTTCTTTTGAACCGAAAGAGAAAATTATTGTTAAATATAATGTCTTTTTGTTTAATATTTAATACAATTTATTGCTTGCAATCAATTCTCAGCTATTGTTTCACTCATATGTTGTATACGTTGACGACATTAACTAAAGACAAATCTATTGTAATATTCAGTGCCATTCAATACACAGGCATTTATGTGATGTGATATTGGGATCAGTGCTATAAAGACTGATAAGAGGAGAGCAAAGAGAGCACTGGTAGTGAGCACTGGGAGCCAACCAAATAAGTCAACATGAAATTGAATGCTTGTCTTAGCGCCGGTTGAATTCGGGCCAAATTTAATTTTGTTTTGTTTGTTGTCGACAAAACAAATGGTACAAAACTATTTGGTCCCCTTCAACCAGCTGTAGTCGGGCATCAATTTGCAGCACAACTACCAGTGCAGTCATTCAGTGCCCTCATTGGTCATCTCTGAATGCTTGTCCAACTCTTTCAACAATTATATTGTGCTTTCGTTTATCAAAAAATTTATTTTTCTTTTATATTATATAAAAATAAATGAAAAGAATTTGTGTCGAAATCATTTCAAAAGTCAATTCATAGTCAATAGAGAAGTCAAGACATCATCTCTTGTCTGACTGCGCTCTCAAAGCACTTTCATAACAATGAACTTAGAGATGGCTTAAAACACACAATCATTATATTAGGTGTCAAATAATCATTGGGAGGGGAGGGAGAGAGGGAAGGAGAGAGGGAAGGAGAGAGAGAGAGAGAGAGAGAGAGAGAGAGAGAGAGAGAGAGAGAGGCCAGTCGTCGGAAATCTTTTTGTTGGTTAACTGATTGCAAACAACACTAAACTGCTTATTATATTTGAAATATAACACAACAGCACAACAGAGAACAACATTTGAGTCACAAGAAGTAAATTCCTTAAAGACCTGAAGGCACCGGCAGTTCATTATACAAGAGGTAATCAAAACCTCTTTTGAACAATAATATTAAATAAAAACATTTGAATATTTCAATGATTGAAATGACATTTCACTTAACCTTCAGTTGAATCACTAATAATGAATAAAATATAATAAATGTTTTCAAGTATTGAATGAAAACAATAAAACAAATAACAGTTTTACTAATAATAATAAAAGCAATAAAAGAGTGAAGTGTTTGGAAAGAGTGTGAAAATCAAATGCAATCAAAGGATAGCATAGACTCTGACATAGACTGAAGAAAATAATCAACTTTTCAGAGCTTTAGTCTTATTATCGAGTCGTGTGTTAACTGTCGGCACAAAAGTATTATTAAGATTAAGAATAAGAGTTGAATTCAAAGCCATTCACCAAAAGAGGAGAAACAGAAAAGATATTTCTGAGGGAACGACAATCCAATCTAATGACATAACTGTCTGTATGAGAGCACTGGTAGTGCACAGGCACATTGTTGTGCATCAATCGCTTCAACAACATATGGACAACACATATAAAACTAATACACAATTCTGTCGTTCCAGTGCTCTCTCCATCAAATTTTACTTAAGATTGCACAAAGATTGCTGAGCTATACATGTCGCAGAGCACCGGTAGTCGTACGCCACGACTATGGCCTGACAGTAATTTTTTCTTAAAACAAGTCAAACACTGAAACAAATACTAACCATCCCTTCATTCCTAGCGCTAAGAAATCGAGACCCAAACCAATACTGCGTTTATTCTTCAATAATAAAAAGCACTCAATGGTTGAGACCTGTGTTCACATCACAGGAATGGACTTATGATGTGCTCAAACATTAACTAAAGAACATTAGTTCACAAATACTTTCATATGTTTCGTAAGTTTTATTACATTTTTTATCAAAATTGATGTAAAAATGAGTAAATAATAGGAAATAAACTCTAATTAAAGAAAAATCTGTAAAAAACCTAACATTTCATATAATTTTAGGTATTTTTCTATTATTTGTGTTTTTGTATGAAATGATGAAATAAACAAAAGGAACCAAAGATTTACATAATCAACGAATAGTGAGCCAATAAAATAGAGCACTGGTAGAGCACTGGTAGTATTGATCGATTAACCGTAATTCCCAAAAGTAAATTTGCGAGAAAATAAGTGTGACTTGAATTACAAATTTCTGGCAGTTAAGGGTATGTATGCACTGGTATGTCGTGAAGAGCAGAGATACAGAAGAGATGACTGGAGAGTAGATGTGAAATGAAAACCAATATTAAGGAACAGATCATAAGTTCTGACCCAAAATATAGTTTAGATTCGTTTGTGTCAAAACTTTAACACTTATTCTCAAATGAAAACTCCATTCAAATAATTCAACGATATTTCTGAAGAGATAGAGAACTGCAAAGAATGGTCAGAATAGACGGCACAGGAATTTAAAGAGATCTTTGACTATAAATGTGTGATAAGGGTATGGATGTGCGATAAGGGCATGAATTAGGGAAAAGTGTATCAAATGTTTAGATATTAAAAATTCAATGAATAAAAGAGAAGTGAATCCAAAAATAAAGATAAGAAAACCAATCAATAAATAGTGAATCAAAACAATGTATTATTGTTTGAAAGGAAACAGAGTTCAGCAAAAGGTGGCAAATATTACATTTCTATTAAAGGTTTCATTGAATTGAAGCAAGGATAAATACAATTAAAATATCAATAAAACACCCTTTTATTGATAATAACTGACATTTTGCTCAACAACTGATACAATCGTAGAGTTAAAGGATTTACTGTAGAAAAGCTCAAATAAAATCTTATTTCTCACCAAAAAATCGATAAACAAATTGTTATTTAATTCAAATATTGTGTAAAGACTTGAATGAAGTTGAAGTGAACTACAATTGAAAAAGAAATTCACATAAAAAACAATATTTGAAATAAAATTTCAATAAAAAATATGAAATTTCTTTAATATTTATGTTTTTCATTACCAAAGAAGTGTTGCAAACATTACTTTACATTGCATTCAAATTGTGTTAAAATTCAATGATTTCTTGCGTTTTGTTTTCAATACAATAAACGAAACATAAAATGAAGAAAAGAAATAACAAATAATAAAAACTAAGACTAAGAATGAGAACAGAAGTGAAGGTATGAATAAAACTTTGAAATAATTTTCGGATAAATAAGACTTATATTCATTCAGTGATCAAATGACTGAACAGTTATTTACTAAAGGGATTGGATTTCCGAAAATGGATTGAAATGGATATCAAAAAAAGACTTTAAACTAATGACAAAGAATTTGAAACGGAGTCAAATGAAAAGACAAGTAAGGGATGGGAATAGAAAGTTCTGGCAGTTATGGCACTTCGAGAATATATTTTATATTATTTGAAATAAAATTGAAATTCATATGAATTACTGTCTGGAGATGTGAACAGAGAAATGATTGCAATGTCTGAGAAAACTATTAAAAATTATTCATTTCTCACATCAAATAATGCAAAGAAATGATGAAAACTAATGAAGTTTTCGGTTAAAAACAAAAAACTATTTCTCTTTTATAAGAAATTTAATTAAAATTACTTTCAATTAACTCTTTTATAAAATATAATTAAAAGCAAATGTATATAAAGTGTTAAAGATATTCAACAAAATTGATATGTTTTGCTGTTTTCAGTAAATGTGTTGCAAATATTGTTATCATTAAAACATTAATAACAAAAATGTTGTGAAAAATAATTGAAAATAATATTTTATTGAATGAAAAAACAATTGAAAAGAAGTGTTGGAAATGAAGTTCCGAATGAATGAAAGGAAAGACTAAACACTTTATACTCTCTTTGAGAGAAAAGACATTCTTCTGGAGTGAAACAGAAGTTCTTGTTATTGATTTCACTTCGCTTTAAACTGAAACCCATTAATAACAAAATAAATGCCAAAACATAACAAAACAAATGGTTAGGCCGTTAAGGAATGGTAGGCAATGGTATAAGAAATAAAGGGAAAGGAGAAGAAAAGTTTGTCTTCACAATAGGATAGCGAGAAATAGTTGTTCGAGAATTCGGTTAAAGAATATTCTTTACGTTAGACTCCTATCGTTCGCACTCTCTGTGCGCACATTCCTATCGATTCGCAGACATAATCCCTAACTGTGACTACGTTTTGGCTCATAAGAAGCCAACTGTTCCCAAATGAAAGTCCAGTGAAGTCTGTCTGATATGTACTAAAAGTATAATATAATTGAATGTTTGTATCGACAAAGGGATCACAAACTCAATACTTATTAACAAAAACATTCAATTGTTCTCTCAATTCGTTATATAATTTAAGTCTTACTCTAAATAAGCGATAAAAACGATATAATAATCAAATTTGAAATCTAAATCAATAGTAATCTAATGATAAGGGTCTCTAAGCCAATATTTACCCTGATTACCACTTATCGTGTTCAGTATATTAATGTTTATCAATTGTCTATTAATACCCCTTTGGAGTTGACATACAAAACACCCTTAAATTTAATTTAAAACTTATATAAAAATTCCAGAAATTTAGTGTTTTTTTGAAATAAAAATATTGATTATTGAACTAAAGATATAACTATTGGAGTGCTTGGACTGTTTGGCCAGTTGTGCCAAAACTGCTATATTTTGTTCGTTGGTCAACAAAATACAAGGGCTTAAGAGATGAGAGAATTTGTGTAACCATTCATTCAGTTGACACATAACTTAAACATTGAATAGAAATGAATGTAATTTAAAAACATTTCACATATCTATGGCTAAAAAGTAATGCTTTTCTCCGCTTATTGAAAGCAATGATCGCTTTGTATTCAAAAGTGTCATTGGATCTAATATTTCGTTCAAATGTTTAAAAAACATGTCTTTATATCGCAGTTTTAAAATATTTTTTTCAATGAAAACTTTAAAATCGATTGAATATTGAGAGCAAAACAAAAACAAAAATTTGTTTTCAAATGAACGCAAAAAGCAATTAAGGGTTTGATTAAGGGTTTCATTATATGAGACATAAAACCCCAGAAAACAGTAATAAAAGGGGTTTTCGTCCAAAAATTTTCTATTAATGACTAATTAATGAAAACACAAGTCAGACTTACCTGGGATTACCCCTGAGTGCCGCGTGATGTAAAGCATTGAAGCCATTATTGTTGGCCAGTGTTATGTCTGCGCTGTGGTCTAGCAGGAGGGCGAGCATGTCGTCCCTCTTCTTACTGATAGCATCGTGTATTGGAGTATCGCCTTCACAGTCCTGTCCATCAAATTGATTGAAAAGTGAATAAATAAATGCATAACTGTTTTGATGCCTCACTTGAAGACTGGAATGACAGCCCAACTCAAGCAATGTCTTAACGACGTGAACGTGACCTTTGTTTACGGCTATGGATGCCATCGATTGAAACAATAATATAAACATTCAATACATTCCTTGCACTCAAACATCAAATACCGATATGTAATGGCGTTTGTCTTCTCTTGTTTCTGGCGTTCAGATCAGTTCCCGATTGAGCCAAAGCCGTGATAACTCCCGGTTCGTCGCCGAAGGCCGCGTGATGTACGGCTCGGTCGCCGTCCTTGTCTTCAATCTCAACGTTTGCATTATGTCTAAGCAATGCATTAATGACCTCAATGTGTCCATTCTGTGACGCGGCCTGTAGTGCGGTATGACTGGCAAACACTCCGTTCACATCCACGTCCACTCTCTTAAGTATTTCCTCGCACTTCGGGACGTCTCCATTGGCCGCAGATTTCACCAATTCCTCATTGGGTTCACCCGAAGCATGAGATTCAAAAAGTTTCTTCAATAAAGTACTCAATCCTTCGCCGGATGTGCTGACAGTGGAGCCATCGTTTGACACTTTGGTCACCGCCGAGGGGTTGTATGTCCAGGAAGTGCCACAAACATCTACTTTGAGGTCATTGTCGTGATATATCTGTTGAACTCTTCCTATTTTGCCTAACGTTGGAGCCATGGCTTCGGCGAACTCTCCGTGACCTGAGGTCAACACAAATCAATTAAATTGTATTTTAAGTCAATTTTCAAACCCTTTTGTAAAATTTTGATTCTTTCGAGGTCTGAACAGATCTGAACCAAATCCCCGACCGAGAACTGGACATTACTGGCCCCCGAAGTAGACGGTGTCGACGCCGCACCACCCGATGCACTACCGATGAGACCATTTGCAACATTAGATACGACACCTGTAGCCACGTTTAGGTTTGAATTCAAGTGCGTGGGAACGGGGACTCTGGTCAGAACCGCGGGATTGAATGTCCACTTGTTATTACTCGGGTAAAGCACAACGATATCGTGGTCTTCATCGATGCCGACAACAGTACCTGTGGTTCCTAAACACTCAAACATGCCTTCAGTCCAACCTCCGTGTCCGTGCTGTAAGGATTGGACTATTTCAAGGTCGAGGTCAACATTAACAAGGTCACTGATTTGGAATCCGTGAACTCCGGAACGTCCGGCGCCCTGTTCTCCAAGAAGCGGCAAATGGTCTCTATAGACGGTGTGTCCCTTCACGTCCGACACTACCTTCAAATCGGCCATTCCTTCGAAGCCCACTCTATACAGGTTTTTGGCGCCGTTGTCCCAAATAACATACGCAGCACTTCGAGGACTGGTAGCACTCCAGTCCTGAATCTCAGTTACCTTTCCTCGTTTCCCATTCCCGCCATCCTTTCCATCAGTAAAAGAGTATAATTAAAAATTCAAATCAAAACCAAACGCTTGAATACCTGGTCCTCCCACTGCCAGTCAACACCTGTTTTGATATAAATTTAATTAAATAAATGCCTAAACAGTTGTCATAAAGGCCTGACCTCTGACCACCCGAGAGCCGGGAAATATGCCTTTGACGGCAATCTTCTTGCCTTTCCTTCGCGGCTCTATTATTAGCCTTTCATTGCCGGGGATTATGATTCGGTAGAAGCGATGTCTGACGTTGTGTTTGTCGGAGTGGTAGCACAGAGAGCACAGGTCATAGTTTATACATTCGGCGCACTTCCATCTGATCCCAAATATTGGCGATTGTTTACAGAAGTCACACATCGCTCCCTCGTGTTTCACACCTGTCCTCAATTGCAAAGCATTACGTTTAAGTCAAACGCTAAAGCACTGGTCAATACAGACCCGTCGGTGCGCTGTCAACAATTCTGAGGTCATAAGCACCCAAACATCTATAGTTAGCGGCCGTCCCGTTGTCCCAAACGACCACCACTTCCTCTGAGGACTCAAAGTTACGAACGGTTCCCAAATGTCCTTCTCCTCCGTCCTGACCATCAAATCATACATTTGGTGTGAAAAACAGGTGCAGAAGAGCACAGGTATGTAAACATCAAACCATACCTGTTTAGCCCACTTCCAGTCGTTGGCATTCCTCATAACCCGTGCGCCGACGCCGCCATCCATTGCGATGTTTCGGTTGGAGGTATGGCCGGAATGGATGGCCGATGTGGTCAGCAGTGACCTACTGGTGCTCGCAGTCATGTTATCATCACTTAATGGCGTTATATTTATATTCATTTCATTCATGTTTTCATTCATTTAATCATAAATTCAAATCATTTTTCAATTAATTGTAAAAAATATTAAAATTTTGTCCAAAAATAACAAAAATTTATATAAATTTCAAATCATTTCATATTTTATACAACTTTTCACTCATTATTACAAACCATTCAAACCTTTGGTTAAAAAACAGACAAAAAGTAAAAACAAATAATTTTTTTAATGTTTTGTTATTTTGTCTCAGATTTTCAAAGTCTGACACAATCTCTCTCCCAATCTCTCTCTCGTCTCTCCCAATCTCTCTCTTGTCTCTCCCAATCTCTCTCTCGTCTCTCCCTATCTCTCTCTTGTCTCTCCCTATCTCTCTCACAGTTCTTCTCTATGTCTCTCCCAAACCCTCACATCTGTGTCCAGACGTAACACTTGCTTTGAATTACATCTAAACGTTCATAAAGTCTGTTACGAATTGAGTATAAATTAAATATGAATTGAATAAATAATTTTGATTTCGTGAGCAAACATAAAACATAGAGCATATAAGCAAATGAGCATGGTCATCAATTAACACTGTATAGGCATTCATTTAGATTAACCTGTCATCATTTTCTTAGGTAATGAATAAATAATCAATGTGATTATGAGGTCTAATTGTACATGTACATATTTAATCAGTATTAATAGATGTAATACTGTTATCCTTAATTGCATTCAATATTTCTTATCATATATTACTAATGATTTCAAATATAATGATACCTAAAATTGTTTTTCAAAATTGTCAAACAGTGCAAGCTCAATCATTAATGTGAATATGTACTTGCTCAAATATAATTTTAGCGCTTGTGGTACTTAAGGTGACGTAAGAGTACAGTCGTATAATATTAAGTCCTATAACAACGTTGTGAAGCATTTAATACCCTTTCAGTGATCAGTGACTCAGTTGTCATACATTGAGAGTCCTCTGCAATGAAATGCAAACAAATCTATAATCAAATGAAACAAAGATTTGATAAATATTTTCATCAAATTTACGAAACTATTTGCGAAAAACCATAAAATTATAAAAACTTTATGGCATTTAAGTCGTGATAACTCATAGAGGAATGGGTTATCAACAGCACTGATGACTGCCTTTCCCTTCCATCGTGTGGTACGTTATCTCTGAGCACATCATCGTTGCTATCATTAACCGCATTATAAGCACAACATTCACGACATTTACTGCACTTTAATTCAAATGAATTGAGTTTTTCACTGAAATAATGCAAAAAATAGTATTAACTCTCAGTTTATTAGTGAATGATATCAATCACTAAATCATCTGTCAATTGATTGGACACACAATTCAATGCCCAATCCGTCGGTGCTTTCAATTCTGTGCACAGTTTTAGTGGCAATTGCAGTGAATTTGATGTGAATTTAGTGTTTAATAAGTGATTTGAAGTTCAAAACAATTGATTCAATGACTGAGTGATTGGAGAAATGTATTGAATGTGAAGTGAAGTATAGATGAAGTGATTATAAGATTAACAAAACATTAATTAAATTAAAGTATTATTTGTAATAATAATAATATTTTTGATGCAATAAGAGGTTAATAACAGTAATAATAATAATAATGAGAAATATGTGTCGTTTAAGCACTGATTCATTGATTTTCAACAAAACTAATAACTATTGTGTTTATAATTCAATTGATTTGCTGTTCATTAACCAAACGTTAGACAAATTCAAAGCAAATCTTTTCTGTGAGACTAAACTGTTTAAACACTTATGAAATGTATTCATTGTTTTTGTGTCAACACTACAGCTATTGATGTGATTTTCTCCTAATATTTATTGAACTTTACTTTCAATTAATTGACTTTCAATTGGTCTAACATTTTGTGTGAAATACTTCTTATACTTTATCTGCGGATCAACTGATGGCAACTGCCCTTAAGAGACAACAGTCCAGACGAAGATTAGCCGCCATTACATTCCTGTCCAATATATCACTGGACGGCACACATAGGGACACGAAAATCGGTTTAGTCTTCAATGTTGTCAGAAATAGTGGTCTCAACTGTAATGGCAGTGAAGACGAGGAACAGGAGAACCATTCAAACCACGTCTTCAGTGCTATTAATGGCAAAAAACCATTTCATTCACGTATTGTTTGTTTTATTTATAGTTTAGGTTTAGTTTCAAATCATTTCCCAATATTTAGGTTCAAAAACCAATTCAAACAATAAGTCAAATGACGGCAATGGGACCAGAATTAGCCCTAAAGAGAGGGAAGGGTTTGTTTGCTTTCATTTTTATTATAGTATTAATCAAAAAATATATCAAAATTAATAATCATTTCATTATTTATTGTTTTATTGAATATTTAATTAGTTTTTTATTCATTCAATCATTTCATGAATATTTTGTTTTGTGTTTCAAATCATCAAAACTATTATAAAATATATTCACTTTTGATATGTTTCTCATATTTTCAACACTTTTTATCATTTTTTATCGTTTTATTAAAAATATCTTCTCTTCTGATACACAGTATTAATAGCTTTTACTCTAAATCTGAGTGAAGACCTGCTTTTGATAACTACCTGTACTGTACTCTCTGCTCATATGTTATCACAATCTCATCTCACACTGAAATCTTGAGCTGAAAGTGATATGAATTGTTTTATTTGAGGGTTTAGTCATTAAAAACATATTTACAATGAATTGAGAAAATATTTTATTACAAGTCATAAATCAAACAAAAATATGCTGTTATTTGAGAAATATTTATTAATCATATATACAGGGTATTTATATACAGGGTATTCATTGATTATATTTTGAAATATTATTCATTTGTTTTTCAAACATTTTTCAAGGTTTTCATTTGAGTAATAGATGTGTGCAGGGGTAGTTTTCACTTGTTTATCATTCCATACCCCTATACCCCTCTATAATATTGTTTTTTATACACTTTAAATGATTTTAATAAAAATATTTCTGAAAAACATTTTTCATTGATTTTGTTATTCATATCACAAATGGTTTTAAAACATATTTTGTCCGAAGTTTAGCGAAAAATATTTACACAATATTTCAATTGATTTCAAACACAAATATTTTTATAATTATATAAATGACTGAATTGTCAGATATTGAACGCAAACTAATCATTTGGAGTAAGCGTTGAAGTGTTTTGTCTGTCAATGATATTCAGGAAAATTGTCCTCAATTTGCAAATCAATTATTTATTACACAGTATTTTGAGATACTTTCCATAACTTTATGTTTGAATTCATTGTTGTTTTTCATTGATTTTGATGTTTTAATATAATATTTATTCAAAACATAACTTAAGATTACATTTCAATATTTTTTTTTATCCAAACATTGAATAAAAATTCATTAAAAGTTTGATGAGTTAATGATAACATATCCTATTTGGCACACCTTTCCTCTGTACACGTGAGGAACAGATGGATATATCCAATACTGATTGTATAGTTTGAGTAATTTGTTTATATATTTGTTAACTATTTATAGATTATAATCGACTCTAAAGTAAATTTAATTTCACTTTTTTTTGTTAAGAATTTTAAGAATATTTTCATTTGTTTTGAATTCAAATCAAACTATAAATTGATATAAAAATATATATTTTGTTTCAATGTATATAATTTTGAAGACAACCATCACTTTAACCCAATTTTAATGATTTACTGAATATTTGATGTATTTTTCAAAACTATTTCAGAAATTAATGCAAAAGTCCTTCAGATTTATGTTATTTTGAAATCATTTGATTTATATTTGTTTTCAGTTTCTATTTTCCTATAATTTTCAAAGGGGTTGGGGTTAATGTGTTTTGTGCCTTAAGGGGTACAGTAAATTAGAAATTGTTTATGTGAATATATAATTTATTTTGACCTTTGTCAAACAAAACAAAAATATTTGATTTGCAATTTATTCTTCATTCCTTCACTAACATACGGTAACACTAATACCCTGAACATAAAATCGATTTAAATTTTCTAAATCTACATCTAATTATAAATTTGTATTCATTTTTGTGTGACTTTTATTTTTGTTGCATTTATTTTTAACATTAGTTAACATTTAATAATATATTTTTGACTAATTGTGATAACATTTGGCAAACATTTCCTAAAATTTAAATTTTACTTCAATTATGAAATAATTATAAAAATCATTCAATTATTCATTGAATTTCAAATCAAATCAATAGATATTGTGTTTATTCACACAAAATATTAATCAATAAATCGTTGATATATTTTGGTATCCATTGAATGATAAATCTTTAATCTGTACTTCAGTTTCACTTATATCACTCACTCCATTGAAGAGCATAAGAGTTTATTTTATGCATAATGTTTGACAAAAATTCATTCCAACCTTTAATTGAAATATTTTGCCCCTTATTTACCCTGGCATCTTTTTAATTAGCGTTAAATAATGATCATTTTACACCCTTAGAGTGTAAGCCTTTAACTGTTTAATGAAATTTCAATTATAAATCAATTTTGTTTCAAAATATTGTTTTTGTCGTCAGTTTTGTGCTTTTATTCAATAAATTATTTGATATATGAAAACATAAATTAGTTTTTCTCGCAATCTTTTAAACACTAATTATCGTTACATTTCCTATAGTTATGTCATTGAAAGCAGACATTAATCTGTTGTCAAGTCATTAGACTTATTTGTGATAATAATTGATAACATAGTTATGAAATATAGACTCAAAAAAAAGATATTGTTTTTGTATTTTACTCTCAATTCAATTGTAATTCAATATAAATAGCAGTTTTTATATTAAATAATAGTTTCAATACATTTAGGAATTTATTTCACATATCCTGTGATTGTCTTTAATCCAAGACTTAATTAATTTACAGTAAATCTAAATATTTTTCAGACATTCCTTTGTTTTTGTGTCCAAAACATCTGAATTGGAAATAAGCTATGATTTACGACATTTTAATGACATGTTTGGCCATAAATTGATTAATAATTTCCTTTATTAAGTCAAACAGAGTTTCACATAGTGTTAGGTCTTTTCAATCATTTCTTGTGTTGAGAATGTCATTCGTGTACACATTAAACATTGATGGCCAGGGGTTATGGTCTCAAAGCACTATATGTTTGATAGATCTGATGGCAATTTTTGCTCATTTCTTCAAAAATAGGTATTTTTTCAAAATTGTGAGAAAATTTCGTATTTTTTAATAAATATAAAAATCATTTCTCATTTTTGTCGTTTGAAAAAATATCTTAACGTTTGGTTACTAAACTAATTCTTATATTTTTATTGATATATTCCAGGTCTTAAGTCTAGACTTGTTTTTACAGTCTACGGTATTGTTTCATCTTTTATGACAATTATGACAATAATATTGATTTACATTTATTTGAATAAAACGGATGTCAAATCTGTTGTCACATAAAAGGGTGCAAAAATATTTTGTTGTTTTCCTTAAAGTTTAATTGAAAACTAAATATTTGTATCAATTATGAAATCATTGCAAAAAAATTTCGTTTTTATTGTTAGATATGAAATCAAGTATTTTTCTCATATGAATAGAGTTTTTGAAAATATAGTTTCAATTATAGTTCAAAATAACTTTAAATTCAATCTATTTATAGTGAAATCGATTTTCTCCTCATTTTTATATTTAATCTCTGATTTGACTGAATATTTAATTACAATATAAAAAACAAATTAAACATAAATTAAACACAAATTTGTGTAAAATTCATAAATAATTATTTTATTTTACTTTGGATTACATTTCAAATAAAATATTTTATATTTTCTCTAAAAATTGAATTTTAATTAAAAATATTTTGCATTATTTGTTTGAAACATATGTTTCAGACAATGTTTAAGTATTTAATCAATATATCATTGATTTTAAACTCTTATACAATTAATTGTCTCTTAATTTCAGTAATATTTTGTTTTGTTTTATACTTTTCCTAAACTTAATGTATAATTGAAACTATAATTCAGTGTTTAATTTGTATTGATTTTTTTTGTTAATAATATTTTAATAGACATTTAATTTTATTCACTTTCATATAGATAATAGTTTTTCACTGAGTTTTGCATCAAATTATGAATTTTTAATTAATTTTGTTATTCAAACGCATATTAAGTAAAAAATATATTGAATTATTGAATATTCATTAAACGATCAATAATTTCATGAAATGTTATTTTTGGCTAAATTTTGTTCATTAAATATAAAATATAATAAAAAATGAATTGATTTTCACATTTGATTGAATCACAACTCAAACTGAATTACATTTTGTTCTCAAAACAAAAAATAATTTTCATTTCATTTAATTTCTTATATATTTCTCAAACATTGAGTGAATTTGAAAAAACACTAAACAATTGATATTTCATTTAATAGGCATTCGTCTGAATCTCGTTCTCGTATTTCATCTTTTAGTTCAATCAAACGATTCAAAGACCGGAAGGAAAGGCATTTTGGAAGCTCTGAAAGCATTGGTTATTATTATTTCTATTTATGACTTATTTTGTGACAAATTATTCAATTCTTTCATTAATTTGTTTTCTTTTATCCAATGATCAGTAAACTCATTGAATGGCAGAACCAGAACCACTTCCAGCAGTTCATACAATAGCAGCTCAAATGGACAGTTGGTTGGCTCGAGTCGTGATTCTGGTCCACAAGAACTGTGTTTTCTTAAGACACCGAAAGACCAACAAATAAAAGACGAGAGAATAGTGTTTATTTCGGGTAAGAGAGCGCCGATCGCCATATTCTCAGCTCTACCGCACACTCGGAGAGCACTGCACAATGTCTTACGGTTTGTCCCTATTATGCAATTATACAGAGATTGTTATTCACTTATATTTAATACCATTTTTGTTGAATTGATTAGAAGTGACGGAAATAAAGATTTGAGTAAAAGACGTCACGCGTCGGGTAGTCGTCAGTTGTCAACCATTAGCGATGGTTCCGATCCTTTAGACCTCTTGGCTCTTATGGGCTTTGAGTCTATCGATGGACAGGACGTATCGTTCGGGGAATTACTAAACAGTAGTCAAAAAAGATTGAAGATCTCGAGTCCGCACACCATTAACGACGGCATTGGATGTAATCATAACGTCATAACTCGTGTTATATCTCATGAAACGGGCGTTAAATCCATTCAATGCATACAAAATCAGTTCAATATTTCTCAAACTCTAATCAACTGTTCAGAGAATACAAGCATTTGTGATGAGAAACGAAATATTTTACATCAAATCTATTTGCATCACAACATCGCATACCATCCCAACCTATTAGATGACCCGGAGTTGATTGCTGGCAAACACAGCACTCTTTTGGCTTTCCCTTCATTTGTGGTAACTTTTGAATTGATTTATAATTCAATTATAAATTGATTATTAAAACAATTGTTTGTTTTGTTTTTAGACATCAATTATAGATTATGTGAAACCAACTGACCTTAAGAAAGAACTGAACGACAAGTTTAGGGAAAGGTTTCCTTACATTCACTTGACTTTAAGTAAATTAAGATCATTGAAGAAAGAAATGTCAAAAATAGCCAAAACTGAAGTAAGTTTTGGTGTTTTATATGTCTTTTCATAATTGTTTGCTTGAAATCAATACTTCATTGAAATGTTTCACTTCTTATGACAACATTGAATGACATTTCAATAGATGTCAAACATTTTCAATACTTTTTTGCTGAAATCGTATTAAATATACATTTGTTTTGATTATTGTTTTGTTTTGTCTGAAAATTGATAACAATTTAAATGAATTGTTATTTTTAGTGTGGAATCGATTTCCTAACCATAGCTCAGGCATACGTTTATTTTGAGAAACTGATACTGAAGTCATTGATCAGTAAACAAAACCGGAAACTCTGTGCCGGCGCTTGTCTTATACTGTCAGCCAAATTGAATGATGTGAAAGGGGCTGAACTGAAAACATTGATTGAGGTATTCATTGATTTTTATATACCTTTGAAATGAAGTTACGATTTCTTATTGATTTACAGCGAATAGAGTCGGGGTTTAGACTCAACCGAAAGGAATTGATTGCAATGGAGTTCAGTGTTTTGGTTGCCCTGGAGTTTGCCCTACATTTGCCAAATTGGGAAATAATACCACACTTTCAACGTCTTCTCTACGAGTCTTAGAAGTCATCTCTTTATTACTATTATATTAATCCAGTTATGAATGCGCTCAGTGTTGGCCAACACAAGACTGTCCATCACTACAATCGATATATATTTTGTGCACTTTTTTGCCATTGATTTGAACGAAAGATAACTATATTTATGATTAAAACAGTATTTTATAGTGAATTGAAAGCACATATAAAACAATATTTATTTCTTATATGAAAGTCTTGAAAATATTTGTAAATATTCTCAAACAAAACAAAAGTATTAAAAATGAATTCAATTTCTATTGTATTCATAATTCAATACTTTTTTCAATGATTTCATTTGTTTTTTTTGAATCAAAAATAGTATTAATTACTAATATTTTGAATATTTATTACAATTGACTATAAATTCTATGAATTCTATGAATGTATTAATCAATTGATTGAATGTTTTAAAAGTCAAATATTATTATTGTTTTACTTAAACATTAATTTATATCTTATTTCTTAAGAGTTTTATCGATTTGTTAACAAATGAATGATATTTTCGGTGATCTATGAATAAAATGTGAAAATATATTGTAATAAAACGTTTGAAATGTTATTAAAATTCAATTATTTGTCTTTTTATTTGAGGAAAAAGTGCATTGATATCACTGTCTGATACCAACAGTGCTTCAAATGTATTCTCATTTCAGTCAAAAAAGATTCCATGGCTTAGACCTACTAATCCCTTATTACTGGAGAAACATTCATAAATGTTTATGTGCTTGGTTATTTCTCAGAAACCAGCGATAATATTCATCAATGTATAAAATTGATGCAATATACATTTATACCAAATGTAATGTATACAAGGTTAAAACTGGATTGATAGACGAGTGTTATAAAGAAAATACAAATCATCTCTATATTGGTTGCCAATAGCTATGTCTACTGTCTGTCCAATGATGTGATGGCAATCATATCCAGAGGTTATGTAATATTGATAATTATTTTTTATATTTTCACGTTTAATAAGATGTATATAAACGCAAGAAAAGTGTTTCGGATAACAATATTTTGCGATCGAATCGTCAGTTTCAGACATTCATTGCATTTTATGCCAGAGTTTTGTCTTTTGCTAAAAACTCATTTGAGACGCAAACGAGACGACTGACTGTAGTCGTCGTCAGAATCTGTTGAACAGTGTTTGGTATTTGAGATAAATATTTGTTTATTATTTCACTTTATGTATGTTTTGTAGTCATTGTAGTCATTGATTAATGAGTTGTAATAAAAGAGTTTCTTTTAAATGTCAGATAAAATAAAGTTTTTATTTGTTTGAGACATGACTTTTAGTAATGAATAGCCATCGATTGAACTTGGTCTGACCAAGGTAACTAAGGTTATACACTGTTAATGTAGTTAAGCATTGGTTCACAAAATCATTTAATAGTTAATAGGTTTTGGTAATTAAATATTTTATAACCTCTTGGTTTAATAATTATAGTAACCTTGGTCTATCTTATAATACAAACATGTTTATCAGACATATATTAACAGACATCATGATTCATGATATTTTCAAATTAAAGTGCCCTTGGTAAATCCATAATAATTTGATTTTAGTTAAAATATATTTTATAATAACTAATGAAAATATTTATATACCTTTCCCTACCCTTCCCCTTAACTGAACAGGTTTTAGTGATTTGAGGTAATCACAAGTAGACTTCACTATTTGGTAACAGATTTGAATGTTTAGTGAAATTTGATTCAAATATAAGTAAAATCTAAACAATTCTTATCAGACATTCATTTATTGAGTATTATTTGGGAATTAATAGTAAATATGAAATCATAAAAGCATTTGATTATATGTTTAGTGTTTTTGAGTCAGTAATTGCAAAATAAGTCTCAAACTCTCAGACAAAACAGTGAAAGCAGAAAAACTAGACATTAAATGAAACAATATTTTAAGCTTTCGTGAGATTTATAATTGAAATGAACTCAAAACCAATGATTATTATTATATTAAAAAATAAAAACCTTTAGATATATAGCCTTTTAATGGTCTAACTCTCCAGACGTTTGTCTAAATGTGACTTTCAATGAATTCATTTCAAGAACATTCTGTCGCTTAAGATCAGACCATTGGGTGCTCTCAACCATCAATTAAAGGATCAATTATTGAACCCCAATATAACCTATACTTTTAAACAATGCATTGAATAATAGCTTTGAATTAAAAGAGCATAACATTTGTCAATAAAATAATCATTTGATTTGAAAATAAAAACTTTTATCAATGTTTTGGCAAAAATTCAAATCAAAAATATATAATTTGTTTGTAAACACAACTTTCATATACACTAAGACTTATATCAATGTTATTAACAAATTATATGAAATAAACACATCGATGGGTAGATATCTAAGAGATATTTTGGACTCAAAAACACAATACAGTGGAGATTATAGACTATAGAGACTAACAAACTATTATTCAAACACTAAAAGGATGTCATTATTAGTTGTAAAAAACAATTTGTTTCAGATTTAATGGCATTTAAAACACTTAACGACTGATCAAATGATTTATTATATAATCATTGAATTATATTTGAAACTCAAAGACAAGTCTATAATTAAACTCAATGTCTATTTTCTCCATCAAAACAATGAAAGTTTAAATAATTTAAACCTTTTATTAAATATCATTCAATACTCGAGTTAATTGTTTTCAAAATATTGGTTTCAACCGTCAAATAGATATTCAGTGCCCAAAGGATTGGTAATCATATACTAAAACATCGATTAGTTTTTGAAAAATGAATTTTTATTTCATCTCTAAATCCTATGAAAAAAGTTTTGATTTTAAATACAATTAAAACTATTTTTTTGGAAAATTAGGGAAATTTGTGGTATTTTTTGATAATATATTGCATATATTCAGCAATTATTTAATTAATCAGTGCTTTAATTGTAATATAAGGGGAAATAAGGGGGAAAAACAATTAATATGATTCCATACCACCTCTAGTATTGTTAGTTATATACCATCGCATAAAGGGTTGGCTTTTGAGGACATGAAGAGAAATAAACTGAATATTTGTTATTAATAACAAAAATCAATAAAAAGTAATTAAAAAAAAGGATATTTTGTTTTTTATAACACATTGAAAGACAATAATAAGAAAAACGAGACATAAATATAAATATTACGCCAAAAGTGCGATAAAAACTGTTTGAAGTGTTTTAGACATAAAAGGGTTTTGTTTTTATAGTTATTATTGTTTTTTCACTTATTATTCATATTTCAATAAATTTATGGGATTTTGAGACAAAAAACAATCAAAATTCAGGGTCTGTTTTGTTTTAATCAAAATTCAGGGTTTGTTTTGTTTTATCTATTTATTAATTTTGTTTAAAGTTTACTCCAGTTGTAAGAGTTCGACGTCGAAGGTAAGTGTGGCGTTGCCCGGGATGATACCCGGGTGACCTTTGCTCCCATAGGCAAAGTCGGGCGAACAGATCAGACGAGCTCTTTGTCCGACAGACATCTGGTTTCAACACATTTTCAGTTAAATAATAGACATTAATAAACAATCAATAGTTATAATACCTGTGCGACGCCGACATCCCATCCCTTAATCACCTCACCTTTGCCTATCTTAAACTTGAATGGCTTTCCTCTATCTCTTGATGAGTCAAACTTTGAGCCGTCAGAGAGGGTTCCTGTTTATGATAAGGGGTTTAACATAAAGGGGGTATAAACGCCACCAAATTGTGGACAAATACAGACCCGTGTAGTGCACGACAACCGTCTGTCCGGTCTTAGGATATGTCGATCCTATGGATCAGATTGTAATCACGTTTAGTAATCCTTGTTTACATTTATATCCAACATTTTAGGGGTATTTTAGTGTATATAAGGGGTTATTCAATAAATTGGTGATAATTTGAAAATCAATTAAATGGCAAAACATGTGTTAAAAAACAGTTTAAATGATCTCTTGTTTTGAGTTTAAAAACAATATTTCATTAAAATATCAATAATTTATTCAAAAACTCATTATTTTTATTGAATTTAATATCAATTAAATGGTATTTAAGACTAAGTATTGACTCAATTAATGAGATAATAGGCAAAGGACTCAAAGCCATACATACCGTCCCCTTCTTTGATGGTCTGAACCTCGACTCCCATTGTCTTCAAAGTTTGGCAATAATTAACAATTAAATCAAAAATATTGTGCTTTTAATCAACAAATGATTAAATGTTTAGACAATAAGTGAAATCAAATTTCAGACATAAAGGCATAAAACGCCGACAAATGAGTGAATCAATGGATAACTCAATCAAAGTATGAATGCTTTCAACACTCACTCACTTTGAGTCCGAGTGAGGGCGCGGTTGACGACCAGACAGACAGACAGACAGACCCTCTGAGGGACAGACAGTTTGTGTGCTTTTGTTTTTTGCAGTCGTTTTCATAACTTTTTGTTTTTTGTTATGAATTAATGATTTTTTTTGTCAAAAGATTTCAAGTTTTGATTTGTATTTGAATTAATAACTGATTTAAACCCCAAACCAATGGCTTCTTCAGTGTCTTCGTCGGTGTCTTCGTCGGTGCGAAGGATTATAGACATCGGCGCTAACCTCACAGGTATTCAAACTGATTGTCATTTTTGCAACAATTTTATCACTTTTTTCAACTTTTCTTCACTTTTTGGTTGTTTTTCATTAAATGTTTGTTTTATTTAACAATTAATTGAAATATTAATACATTTTTGCAAAAATTAATTCATTTTTATTTGAATTTCTTTAACGAAATGTCATTTCATTTAAGCCTTTATTAGTTTATTATCTCAATTGAAGTCTCGTAAAGATTATTAACTAATGATTAGGCGCTATAAAACACACCTAAAAATAAGGGGTATTTGGGGGTATTTAAGGGGTATTTCATTTAAATGAAAATTAGTTTTTCTCATAAACTATATCCAAAACTAATTAAAAGTTTAATTGATTTCAAGAATATTCTGTAAATAAATTGAAATAACATTTAAAACACTTTTTTAATTGATTTAACAACTGATCCACAAATAGATCCCATGTTTAGGGGTATATATAACGGCTCTCAGAAACACATCTCAGACTTAACACAAGTTATCAAACGTTCCCTCAATTACGGCATCGAAAGGGTATTTAATTATAACTTTAATTCAATTGCTTTTATAAGGGTTTGACAACAGATAATAATCACGGGAACGAGTCTTGAGGACAGTAAGACAGCACTAGATTTGTCCAAAACTGATGACATGCTGTACTGCACTGTTGGCTGTCATCCCACTCGTTGTCTAGAAATCGATGCTTTCGGCGATTCAGACAAATATATCAATGAATTAATACAATTAGTGAACAATAATAAGGACAAAGTGGTGGCCGTCGGCGAGTGTGGCCTCGACTACGATAGGCTTCAGTTCTGTCCTAAAGAGCAGCAAATGAAGTGATTTTCAGTTGTTTTGTATTTTTCTATGAGTTTTAAATCGTATTTAATATGAAAACAGGTATTTTGAGCGCCAGTTGTCTGTCTCGGAGGCCACGGGTCTGCCATTATTTCTTCACTGCAGAAGTGCTGCCAAAGATTTGACAACAATTCTGAGGAATAATAGACACAAACTGTTTGGAGGAGTCGTTAGTATTGATTATATTTACAATCATTTTATTAGTTATTGATATTTAATATAAAATCAATGAATGAATGAATAATTTCACTGAAAATAAAACAATTTTTAATTAAAAGGTTCACTCATTTGATGGCTCTTTAGATGAGGCGAAAGAGTTGATGGGTTTGGGTCTCTATATCGGGATTAACGGGTGTTCTCTCAAAACAGAGTCAAATCTGGAAGTGACGGCTCAGTTACCTATCGATCGGCTAATGATTGAAACCGGTATTGCATTTAAAATATAAAATACTCTAAAAAACTAAAAGCAATTTATTTGACAGACAGCCCCTGGTGTGAGGTTAAGGCCAGTCATGCCAGTGCTAAGTATATTACAACTCAGTTTCAAAGCCGTAAAAAAGAGAAATTTGAGACAGGATTTCATGTTAAGGGAAGGAATGAACCGTCAAATTGTGTACACGTTTTGGAAATATTATCTAAAATTAAAAATCAATCGATCGATGAATTGGCGGAAGCTTTGTATGAAAACACAATCAAATTGTTCTTCAGCACAGGGAGATAGTGTTGATCGAGTGCTCAGCCATTCTGCACCAATATTATAGTCAATAATACAGTTATTATTAAAATTATTGCGAATTATATATAAAATCATAAAATTATTTATTATTTCGTTTATTATTGTATTTAATTCGTGAGTGCCTTGAACTGAGTGGCCGTCCAGTTGTAGGCCTCGGCCACATATGTCTGCAAAACATCTATTGCTTGAATCAATACCTTTTGCAGGTTCTCGGGCGCAAGACTTCCCCTAAAGATGTGATAATAAATTAGTTTCATATAAAAGTGAATCAAAACTATTGAGACATACGTTAAGACATTTGTTTGCAACCAATTCGTGACAATCAATGAGTGTTTGAGTATAAAAGTCCACAAAATGTTGGTATATGTCCGCAAATGAGTCGACAATTGGACGAACATTGACAGCACTTTTGGCACGTATTCATCGGTTATCTGTTAATCAATCATTAGTCCCAACCATACAAACCATTATTGCCTACCGTTTCAAGAATGGGTGGAATGGTTTTGTTGATCCAATTTCTTAGCACTTCTGTTGAATCCCATAAATATACGACAATCTCATAAAACTTTGCCCAAAAGAGGGTCAGGTATGGCGAGAGCACAGCACTCACTGACTTCCAATAAACGGGTAAATTGATTGAAAGCCAACTGAAAGTGAATTAAGTGTTAATTAAATGAAAGAAATATTGATTTAATGCTCAAAACCTATAAGTAATGAGAGAATAGGTTTCAATCTTATTGTAGGCCTGTTCCACAACAGGCAAAGTACCCGTCCGTTTCAGTATAGTTCCCGTCATTGACTCTACAATTGAATAATTGCTCACAAATTGTTGAATTGGTGGTGAAATGTGGTCTTACTTTGAAATGATCCATGTGATTTGGTGTCATAGGCCAGGAGCAGGACTGAGATGACTGTGAAGATTAGGAGTAATGACTTCATCGGTAGTTTCCAACCACTCATTGCATTCAGAAGTGTCTTAAATATCAACAAATAATTGAATCAATGCTTTGATGACTAGAATTGGTTTCAAATGAAGGAATGTTTAATCAGTTTTGAGATTCAGTTGACGTTTAAATCATTTTGTGTTTTCAGTCGACATAACGTATAGGCGTTCGCAGTCTTACTCAGTGGTCGACACAAAACACTTGAACGCAAGGGAACGCACATATAGTATGTGACCCTAAAATCGATTAGCGTATAGTCCTCCCACCCCTTTAACAGGGTGGTCTAATGTTAAATCTATCACTGATTACCATGGAGAAAATGGGCAAGGTTATGTTTGTCAATCCACAGGGGATTATAGATATTAGATTAAACAATATTACAGCTCTTTATACACAGAATAACAGAATATTCTGTAAAAACATTCATTTTTTGTCCAAAATTTCAATGAATTTCATTTAAATTGATATAAAATTTGATTAATTTTTGTCAAACAAACAATAGATAAGACCCAACCGTACCTCACAGTGCGCTTCACACGCTTCCTGTCCTTCCTTTAGAACCCTGTCCTGTACTCTCGAATCGTCGTTAGTGTTCCTAAAGCTGAGTACTGTCTCTCTCAACAGTTTTCTCGACAGATTTGATGGCAAGCGCTGGTAGTTATCGCACAGATATCTCAACAGTTGAGCCGACTATTCATTATTGAGATTTTGATATATTATTAGAATTCATTGAAAATAATCATTACTTGTATTAAATTGTTTGAATACAAAGATCGCCAAACACTGAAGCACTGGCTATCGGATGCCAAACAGTAGGCTAACTCAGTCAACATTTCCTCCTTGTGCTCGGCCAACAGCTCTGAATCCAAACGAGCAAAAAACTGAGGGAAATATTGTCTGCAAATTGTTTTTGAGTTATTTCTGATCGATATTAACTGAAATGAAACCAAAAATAAGTCATTAAATGAAGAATTGTTTCCAAAAATGAGTTTTACTTTAATTTTTTGGTAAAGACTTTCAAATTGTTTCTGAAATGGGATTTGCAATCCATTGGACGGCATATGAATGAAATCAAAAAACTGGAAAAACTGTTTCACATTCAATACATCTTCGGTTGGGTTTGGGTTTGAGTGAAGTCTTTAAGCAATTCATAAAACAATTGTTAATAACATTTCAATTGATATTCAATACAACACTTGAGACAACACTCACTCCAAAAGGTTTCTCAAGGAATCGGTGATAAACTTTGTATAAGCTTTTTGGCCAATAATCGGCAGCATTAGGTCTAACCAGACATTGAGACCAATCTTCAGACTCTTTTTGTTTGACTGCGAGGCCACCCATAAGATGGACAAACAGAGGGACTGGCGATTAGTATAAGAATTTCTTTGTTGAATGAATTTTTGGATGTTTTTGAGCGTAAAGTCCGGGAACTGGAAGCCAATCAACTGAAGCATAATTCGGAAACCCATTGTCGGACCATTTATTTTGACCAAATTCTGCAGCAGTTGTTCCTGAATTAGCTGTAGTATGGGTTGAGGGCACTGACGTATATTCCGGTTAATAAACTCCAAGACATTGCCCGGAAGTGCAGAGGAAGGGTAGTCTGAAATAAAACTAATGAATCCATTGCTTCAGAAATCACTGCAAATTACCGATTGATTTGTCGGCAAACGTCACGTCTTCGGGTTCGACGGCCGTAAACTTGCCGTTCACTGCATGGCAGACAAGAAATAGTTGATTAGTATTGGAACCGATGTTTGACTCAAGACTTACAGTAATAAGTGATGTCTTTGAGCCAAATGAGAGGCATATCCGGGAACTTTAGTTTTGTCTCTTCAGACACTCTCTCAAACTCAGACACTTTGAGCTATAATTCAATAATGGATTTAATTATAAAACATTTCAATTGAAAATTAGATCAAAGTTTAGATAACGACTCAAAAGAGATAATTAGATCACAAATACAGACCTCTTTTGCCAACTCTTCAAAAGTCAATGGTTTCAGTGGTTTCTGAGTCTTTGGAGAATCGTTTGGTGATATTGTCTTCTTTTTGGTCTTAGTTTTGGACACTTTTTTATCGATGGTTTCGTTCTCGTGGTTCTGATCCACAACTTTGTGGTTATTATTCAAAGACTTATTGCTTTGTCTTTGTTTGCGGTCTTCGATGTCATTAAAGGCTTGGAAAGCATTGTCACTCAATTTGATGGTACCTTTCATTACAATGGTTTCAATCAAATGAAGAGTTTCTGTGAATGACGTGTCATATCATAAACCCATTCAATACATACCTTCGCCGTCCAACTGATCCAATGCTTCCATACCTTTCTTCTTCTGGCTTTTGTTAACATTCTTCGACTTCTTCTTACCGACAGTTTCCCAACCATTTGATGCCATTATCTTTCAATTGGATTAAAGACTGTTTTGCAACAACTCTTAAGACTTATTGTACATGAAGTGAATGAACCGGTAGTTTAGGGTAGAGTGCGCTGACTGTTGCCATCAATACAGTTGTACCCCTTTAAGGGGTATTTCGGCTCAAATTCATTGAATTTAAATTGAATTTAAGAAAAACTCAATTATTTTATTGAAAGTAAAAAACAAACAAAAAATCATTTGTTTATAAATTGTTTTGAATTCAAAACAAAAGAAATGTTTTTTGTGTTAATTATAAACAGATTTTTGTCTCAAAACTGCTTTCAATTGAAAACACATTCAAAGCGTTTGAAAAACAAAACATTTGTTTTTGAATTGTCTTAAAGTGGTTCCCAATTATGGCCACAAACAAGAGAGTGCTATACTGTGGAGGACTGTCCGAAGAAGTGGATGAGAAGATGGTTGAGTCGGCGTTCATACCCTTCGGTGACATAATTGACGTCAATTTGCCGATAGATTTCTCGACACAAAAACACAGAGGCTTTGCGTTCATTGAGTTCGAGTCCGCCGAAGACGCGGCCAATGCTATCGACAATATGAATGACTCGGAAATATACGGCAAAACAATTCGCGTCAATATTGCGAAACCCATTAAACTGAAGGAGGGATCGGCCCGTCCTGTCTGGTCAGACGACGCTTGGCTTCAGAAACACGCGGGACAGACACTCACCGACGGAACCAACGCCGAGACCAAAGATAGTGAACAACAATCCAATGATAATAATGAAGAAAACAATGGTAACGAAGATAAAGACAAAGAGAAGAATGAGATTGAAATCGATATCGAAGACGAAGACGAGAGTCCAGAAGCGAAGAGACTTAAAGCCAATCCTCAGGTGTTCTTCGATATCAGAATCGACGGACAGTTTGTCGGAAGAATACGAATAATGCTTCGCAAAGATGTCGTTCCCCTAACGGCTGAGAACTTTAGATGTCTTTGCACTCACGAGAAGGGCTTCGGCTTTAAGAACAACACATTTCACCGAATTATTCCTAATTTTATGGTTTGTTTAGTCTTTCATAAAGTCTTATATCAATTAAAACCCCTTTTTGTCCCTCAGTTACAGTCCGGAGACTTCACTAACAACGACGGAACGGGCGGTAAGTCTATATACGGCCGTAAGTTTGAAGACGAGAACTTTGCACTCAAGCATAACGTTCCCGGATTACTATCAATGGCCAACTCCGGGCCAAACACTAATGGATCGCAGTTTTTCATAACCACTGCTCGAACCGAATGGCTCGACGATAAACACGTTGTGTTTGGACAGGTAGTACAGGGCATGGAAGTGGTTAAGCGCATCGAACAGTGCGGCACTAAGGGTGGGAAACCGACCAAAAAGGTTTTGATCAGTAATTGCGGAGAACTTGTGTGAAAGGAAGGGAACGATAGGTCAAGTCATCACTCATTTGTGTATTCATTGATATTATTATTATATTTTGTAATAAAAATTATTTTTTAGAAATTAAAACCAAAAACAAATTGACGTCAAACCGAGGGTCGGGTGTCCTTCAAGTGCTCGATGTCTTCTTATCGATATTCATCGCTAATACCTGAGTCCTAATAGCCATCGCTTTAGTCTTTTCGATAAGTTGTTGGTATTGAGAGACGGCTTGAGTGCCCATAACTACGTGTCCGAACTTAGAGTCTATCTTCGCGTCTAACTGTGCGTTTCGGATCAGATTAACGATCCAACGCTCGGCGTCTTCGGGATTCATATTCAGTTTGTCGGCTAACATACTGTCCGTTGAAATAAGGGGTAAGTAATTGGCATAAAGAGGGGCCGAAGACATACCCAATGGAAATGCATTCGTGGATCTGACAAAAGGTCTCGAATATGAAAAGTCTTGCGTTTTCTATGAAGTCCTCTAAACACGCGACCAGAAAGAAGTCGTTGTCCAACACGACAGCACATTCTCTCAACTTCTTCTGCGCGCCATCGAAGTCAAAGTTAACGCAAAGACATTCAACAAACTCAGTGATCGGGTCTTTGTATGTATACGACTCCTGTTGGATGACACGAACCAATTCCTTCATATACTGCCGGCGCTGTCGGTGTGTTATCACAGCAGTGGTCAGATATCGGAGAATGTGTGGACACATCGTTTGAATGGCATTCAAATAGGGCTGTTGTTTCTGATACGGACCCTTCTTCTCCAGGAACATCTCAATCAGCAGTTCCTGTCCCTGCGGGTGATTGAAGAATACAAAGAGACTCCAATGGATAAGCCATGTCCTCTGCTGTAGTGCCTGCAGAGAGGAACTGAAGTTTGCGGTATCGATGTATTCCTTCAAACGGTTCAGGTCTTCGAGTGCCGGCTCCCAGTTCTGCATCAGTATCTCAGCGGCCAGTTTGCCCCACAGGCCGTTCAGGTAGTTCTTGTCATTGGGTGTAATGAGCGCCCGATGGGAGGACAGCAACTGTGCGGCACCGGAATAGTTGCCGCACTCGTACTGGAATTTTGCGTAATTATACAAATGGTTTACCATTTCGGGTCTGAACTGTAGATCAAATGACAATTAAGTACCAGTGCTGTAGAGGTGAGGGCTTAAACACTTACCCCATACTTCTCCTTCAGTATCTCCAGGAGGTGTCGACTGTCACCTCTGGACTTCTGTATCTCTGCCGTCACCTCGGAGTTGGCCATAACCTCGAGGACCGGTTCCACATGTGCTTGAAGTGACTTAAGCTGTTGGACAACAACCGTTCGCTTCTCTTTCAGCACTTCCGGCGGTGTGTTGTCTGGATTCAGCCTCTGGTAGACATCGATGGCAAAGTCGACCATGTTCGTATTGGACAACAACTCCAACTTCCCCTCCAAGAGCTCCGTCTCTTCATATATCTATTAAAATGCATTTGAATTAATTTAAACCCCTTTTAAACCCCTTAATGGCCGACACGTGGACTCAAACAGACATTGATTTCATGGCTTTTAGACAAAAGTAGTGAAGACTTACGCCTTTAACGGTCAGGAACTCAAGCAAAGGGAAGACCAGATGTCTGTCCAGATATTTGCCCAAACGTGAGGTCAGATCCCATTCAGCCATTTCAGTGATGATAATTGAATTGATGGCAAATTGACAATGGTCACTCCAAGTATTACCAACGTTAGTTATGTACGTAAAGCACTGTTATGTCTATAACGACAAATATGTCACAAAAAGGCCTAAAGTTTTGTCGAAATTAATGTTTAATTTCAGACCTTTTCATATAAAAGAGAATAAGAGAGACATCTATTGAATGGTTGAATGAATTGGTATTCAAAGACTTTTTGGACGCGTTTTTCAGTTGTCTTTGATTTTAATTGTTTTTAATTATCTTTAAATCAATGAATGGTTTCATTAATTGTACACAAAATCTATGTCTGAAAACATTGCTTACAATTAATAAGCGATTAATTGGTTTCAAGACATCTATTGCTGTCATTCAGTCATTCAAACCATTTGTTTACAAAATTTTGTCTCAATTGTCAACAAATCTAACGATTATTTAGTCATTTCTTCGGCGATATTTCTCTTCGGTTACACTGATTGTGGAGAAGATCACCAAAAGAGTCATCAATTGTTTTTGTGTCTAAAAATGAGACAATCATTGAATAAATTGTTTGAAATCTAATGGTTTTGTGAATCAATTGAAAAGTGAATCAAATTGTCTGAAGAAGTGACTGAATGTCAGACCCATTGATATAGTGGTGAGAATGCAGGCGCAGAACACAATGTCTTCGGCACACGCTATGTATCAGGTGATCAATAACCCGATGGCCAGTGCTGTGATCAACAACACTGATCTGAAGTCACAATTATCTCAATTGAATTCAGAGAACCAACAGTTGAGACGAAAACTCAATAATAAGAGCAATGAATGCGAAAAACTGAAGACAAAAGTCAAGGAATCAAAGGATGAATGCGAACAATACAAACACCTTATGAACCAATTGTCCCAATCTGTCAGTGCTATCAACAACGGACAAACACTCAACCTATCGGTGAATGCCGGCGCAGGTATGGCCGCTATAGCGTCCACATCGGCCACTGGCAAACGGAAGCGTCAGCCCAAGAATCAGAACCACTCCTACCAGTGCTGCTGTTGTGATACTGAGAAGCCATATGTCTGTCCATTTGAGAACTGCGGCAAACGCTTCCGACAAAAGCCACATTTGGATGCACACCAGAACATACACACCGGTCGCCGCTTCGCCTGCGATTGGCCTCAATGTGGCAAAAGCTTTGTCCGCAAATACAATCTCGTTGAGCACCAGAAGCTGCACTCGACTGTCAACCCAAATATGTGTGATTTCCCCAATTGTGGCAAATGTTTTAGCAGTAAATACAGTCTCAGTCGACACCAGAACGCACAGCACAACCAAACATTACAGTCTACCGACGCTCGCAGACAAATGCTCCTCAACTCTGACCAGTAGTTTAGAAATGAAAGCACTTTTTGGTCAAAACGATCGTTAAATTCAATATTCAATGTATTTATTCATAATATTAATCATTAATTCATTAAACCATTGATTATATCATAAATTATTGTAAAATAAATGACAAAAACATATAAACTCTTAAAATATGTCTAACTTTACCTCAAATTCAATAGTATTTCAGATTTAATGTAAACTTTAATTCAATTTCAATAAAAATATAATTTTTTAAAAACCAATTCATTCTTTGATTTAAACTTTTTTTACATTTTTATAATTGTTTTCAAATTAAATCATTTTTTTTTGGTGGCATTGAATGACTGAAATATGAGTGACAGCAAAACTAGCATAGCATCAAGGTTAATCATCAGGGTTAATTATTGGTTAGTGATATGAAATGCTAATGAAATGATAGTTTCTGTAAATATTTTAACAATTTTTTTGATAAACAAATTGTAATTGAATTCACAATTGAGTTCAGTGTTAAAGCATTAGTGAAGAGAGTTCAGTTAATTTGCATTTATCATAATCTTGGTCATTTTCAATTAATGACTACTTGATAAGGTGGAAGAGCAAGGTTAGTTTGATGAGAGGGTAAGTTTTGCTAATATATTGAAATGAAATGCAAATTCAATGAGAATTTTGACTTAAGTTTGAATAACATTGAGTAAAATGTGTTGAAACCTCTCAACAGTACTATTGGTGTGAACTTTGCCTAACATTTGGTATACATTAGGAAAACATTGCAATTATTTGAACACAACTGCAGCGGAGTTTGTGTCATATCGACAGTGCCTACAGTACAGGGGGTTTACCTATTCAGGGGCTTAAAACTAAAAGCACATTATTTTAGTTTAGTTAACCTTGCTCATCGTTTAGTATCTCTAAAATATTAAGACTATTGATAGCTATTTGTCATAAATTATAATAAGGGGTGGAATGAGAGCTCTAAACCCCCTGAGAGTGCCCAACACTGCACACTCTCTGCGCCTGAGTTGTGCCCCTTTGAGAGCCACTCCCTATCCGTTCATTCAATTGAGAGGTCGGAGACTCTGAGCCTATGTTTAACATTAAAGACATTTAAAGATCACAACAATTGAATGAAACCTTTAATTGTCTTCTTGTCTGACATTTGAGACAATTTTCATATCAATTGAATTGTTTCTCAATTTTATGTGAAATGAAAACCACTTTTAAATTGTCTTTAATTGAGTTAACAATCATTTGTTGTCTTTAATGTCAACAATAATAACATAAATAAACAAACGTTTCAATTGATGTCCAATTGGTCTCCAAATGAAGACAAGTCTTCAGTGATGTCTAAAAACTCATTGAAATTGAAGACATTTTTTAAGCATTTGTTTTGAAAGTATTTTTTACTCAAAATCTGTGATAATTTGTAATCAATTTGTCCTCAAATTGTGAAACAGTTTGTCCGAAGACAGCAATAATAGTAATAATCGTTAAACCGCTGAAGACATGGAGGAAAAGGTGAATGAGATTATGGTTATGTCGGTTGGGATGAGGAATGACTTAATGTCTCATCTCTTTGACTCCACTCTCCTCTACGACAACTACAATATCTCAGTCTTCGCCAAATGGTTGCACTCTTTGCCACACATAGACATACGTTTACATTACCTGAAGAACACGACATTCAACCCAAACGACAACCAATATCTGGAATCGTTGGGCATTTTGGTGGCCATCCCTGGCTTTTGGCTGATCCTAACCCTCCTATTCTTCTTAATATTCTTCTTATGTCGTTGTTGTGACGCAAACAACAAGAAGAAGCGAAAACTAACTCTTTGTAAATGTTGTCTATTCTTCTTCGCCGTCGTCTCGGCGTTCATATTAGTGGTGGGAATGTTTGGGAGTGTTGTCACACATCTGGGTCTCAAAGAAGTACAAAACAAAACCGAAGACATGTCAGCAATGATTGAATCAATTAAAATCCTAACCAAAGACATGTCCGATGTTTTCAAAAGCAGTTTTGACCCCGAGTTGGATGACTTGAAGTCACTGTTTGAGGACAACCGACTGGTTCTCACGTCTTCAGACAGAACTCATTTGATAAAAGAGTGGACGTCTTCCAAACAAAATGTCTCCAAAACTGAGCGAATTCTCGACGATATTAACACAAAGTTTCAAAAGTTGTCGATTAAACCGATTCCCGAATTCCTCCACCAATTGGAGACAATCCGATGGCCGACCACTTTCGCACTGTTGGGGGCACTGGTGTTGATATGCTTTATACTCATTTGGGGAATCATTCGGCACTCGAGATGTGTTTTAATCCTATTCTCAGTGCTTGGATTGCTATCATTAGTGGTCTGTTGGGTCATAACTTCGGTATATTTAGGCGTATCGGTGGCCGGCAGTGACTTCTGTATAGACCCCCAGCCCTTCCTCAGCGAACAATTCAATTCAGCAATAGATGAAAAGGTATTCGACTATTATATCAGTTGTCAATCCATGGGTCCACTCAAGAGTCCATTTGATCCGAACTTCGATCAATTGGCCGAAGCTCTCGATTGGACAAAACGATTGAACGAAGAGATGACCCACTATTGTAAGACCCCTTCCGTCGGGTCTTCACAGCTTCGGTGTAAAAATAAGAGAGTTTTGGATCAGATCTATAAAATACACGAAGAGTTCAATCGAGTGGAACGGCTGTTACACTCTTTGAAACAATCTGTCGATTGCCAGCGCTTTCATGAAGATTACATCCAATTGATGACCGCTTCCTGTAAAGAGGTTTTGGAAGGGGTTGTCCTCATGTTGTTGTCGTCAACCGCCGCGGGACTGGGTTTCACTGTTTTGGTTCTTTGCGCGTCTCATACGTGGATTAATATTCGCAAAAAGAGACCATTAATTGCCGATCAGACCGAAGAAACGGATCCATTCCTTCCGCCCGCGTCGTCCACTTCTACCACTTCTTCAGCTAATTCTAAGCGTATTCGTGATTCCTATGGAAGCGCCGGTAGTGGAAGACCCAGGTATGTCATAGTTGTGCTAATATTTTTGAGATTTTAATTGAAAACACCCTTAGATTCAGTCACACTCCCCCACAAACACCTCATTTCCCACCCCCTACCTCTACCCCACCGGCCAACGGGCGCACAATTGGTAGAGACGATCAGCTGTCGTTCTTAAGTCCACCGCCAGCTTATGAACAGTTGGGTCACAACCAGCTGTTGCACAGCCAGATGGGTCACAGCCAAGTCGGGCACAGTCAGATCGGGCACAATCAGTTGGGACACAACCAATTGGGACACAACCAGTTGGGACACCAAATGGGACATCAAATGGGAGGGCATTCACAACACAGCCATCAAGCAGTCGGTCCTCACTATGTTGTGAGTTATAGGAAATGATTTGTTTGAATGTCTTCTCATATCTTATGTTATATTCCTCTGAAAACACAATTATTTTGACCAAACATTCAATTCTTTATTGTTTTCTATTTTCATATTAATTATTTTACTAAAAATACCCCTTTGCTTGAAATACCCCTTCATTTGCAACTACTTTTCCAAACTATGCATTCATTGTTTACTTTAATTATCGTTTCATTTATTTTTCTTAAGGTTTGACAATAATATCAAAGATTTTATTGCATTTATTATTATTATCTAAAAATGAGTTGAGATTTCTGTCTCAGAGCTATCTTTCCTCTCTCTATAGGCAGATACAGATTTACTGATGCGGGCCACTCAGGCAACTAAGTTCTAAACCTATGGCCTGTGCTCTCCAATCAATCATTAAAAAAGAGTTCCGAAATCTGTATAAACTGTGAAAACTTTCTAAACATTTCAGTATTGTTTACATTACTATTGATTTCCAATTGTTTTTTGATCTCTAATTCTCATTCAAACACTTTGTTGAACATAAAAACAGCAATTCATGTGTTTTTGTGCCAATTTTTGCCATTTTTTTTCAATTTTTATACTTTTCTCTAAACTCTATAAAAAATAGTCTTTTTCTTCAATCAATCGCATATTCAATGACTTCTTAAGACATCTTAACACTTAAGTAAATGTTTTATTTGATTAAATGCTCAAAATATCTATTCATTTGAAAATTAACTCAAATTTTTGTTTACAATAAGATTCTGTCGTTTATTCTCTGTTTCTCTACTTTTTGTTAATATAATTGGATTTAATGTTTACTCGAAATGTAATTAAATGTGTTTTTTATTCATTCACTCATTTGGACAAACATTTCGAGAAATGCAATATCAAAACCAAAGCTCATCAATAGATAGATAATTATTTATGAGAAAATAGAAAATCCTCTCAAATACCCCTTAAATATAAATATTGTTGTAAAGACATCCCCCCTTTGCCTGTCGTTTGAGTTACCACTGAAGGCAAAGGACAACACATTCTTGTCTTTGATTTTTCGTATAATTTAGAGAATCGATAGAAGTATTCAAACATTAGATTCAAATAATGAATACATTTTTTGTATTTCAGTTGAAAAGGGGTTAAAGTTTTTGACAGTAATTCAAATCAGTGTTTCATATAATTCCTATAATTTAGAGATTCGTTTAGTTTTCAGCGATTTATAAGACTTTTGACAAATTATAAGCAATTTTTGTAAATTTAAATTCAAGTCATTATTAACTGAAAGAGTAATTAATATAACGAACAAAAACCACAATCGAGTGAATCATTCAATTGTTTTTTGTAAAAGTCATTCAAACGAGAAGTCAATAGAGAAATGGTTTTTTGAATTCAGAATATACTGTAAGACATGAAGACATGACATGTATTTGAGTTCACAAACAGTTAATCATTAAATATATTGTAATTAATTGGTGTTTGAAATCAATATTGAAAACAATATAAACGATATATTTATTATTTAATTCAAAGGTTAAACAGATTTTTATATCATTTTGAATAAACAAAACTTATTTATCAATAATTTTATCATTAAATCAATGAAAATATAAATTCAATTAATATTTCAATATTTGTATTCATTTTGAAATATAATTTCATTTTCTATTAAATCATTAAAATAATAGAAATTTGAGTCAATTTTTGCAAACAATTGTTGTTTTCATTCAATCATTACTTGTATTTCACTTTCAATTCTTTAGCGACAGAGAGGGCCGACATATGCATCATATTAGAGGAATGGGATTCAAATGTCTCAATGGCTTGTTGTCGCGTCTCATCCCATTCATACAGTGCTCTGAAAAACAATGTCATTATCTTTATAAGAATATGAACTTGGTCATTTGTAGGACAATCACTATTACCTGTAAATAGGTTTAAGAAATTTCATTCTTCCCTGAGTTGTGATGAAGTGAATGGCGTCGTCGACACACCCTTTCCAGTGGGCTCTCAGGCCGAGTCTAATCCAACTCGATTTGATCTCTGAGTTAAGCACTGGTCGTAAGCCATATGTTTGTGTCATTGCTTCCACTTTCGTGGCACTAATCGGTGGTTCCGTTTCCAGCAATTGATTCAAGAACTCAATCCTTTGCCACGAATCCAGTGAAGAGACATCACTGGCTTTGAAATGAGACAAATCACTGTCTTTAGCACTAATCCAACGGTTGGCCAATTGAGTGCACACTTTAGATAATGATTGATCGTATTCTGGGATAATTAATGGCATACCAGTGCTATTCAACCAACCCTTCCAATCAATTGAATCAAAAACATTAGTTCTGTCTTTGAAGTACTCGTAGAGAAAGTGTTTGAAGTCTTTTGTTTCAATTGATTTGTGTTTGAAATTTTCAATATATTTCTTAAGGAAGGGCTCAAACACTTCCGGTCCTCCCAATACTTGTTCCAAATAGAATAGAAATGTGTGACCCTTTTCGTAGGGAACCCTTGAAAAGGCGTCGTCCGGGTCTATACCTCTGACATCGATCAACAGTTTAGTGTAAGGATTGTCGGAACCCATGGATTGGATATCAAATTTCAATGACTTCAAGCCTTCAATAGCTTTGAACTGTCGTTCCGATTCTCCTCTTCCCAAACGGCCGATAATTTTCAGCTCAAGAAATCGAGTAAACCCTTCGTTGAGCCAAAAGTGACCCCAATTTTTATTTGTGACCAAATTTCCTGTCCAACTGTGCGCTATTTCATGAGCAATAACATCAACGAGAGAGCGATCGCCGGCCAGTAGTGTTGGCGTTACGAATGTGAGGCAAGGGTTTTCCATTCCTCCAAAGGGAAAGGAAGGCGGAAGGACTAGAAGATCATAAACGCCCCAAACATATGGCCCAACAATGGCTTCAGCGGTTGCTATCATTTTCTCGGTGTCGACGAACTCATAAGCGCACCGTTCGATGCTTTCTGGTTCCGACCAGACATGACTTCTCGGACCGATTTTCTTCGACACTATATCGCCGACAACTATGGCTATGAGATAACTGGGTATTGGAATCGATTGCTTGAAACGATATTCTTTAGTCATAACACCCTCTGATTGTTTCCAAACACCTGTGCCCTCCCGGACAGCACTCAACAAAACTACCAGATCTTTGGGAACTTCTATCTATGGGTTGGTTAGAAATGAAATCATTTGAACATTGGCTCAGAAAATATGAATAATAAACATACGATCGCAGTGTAAGGGGACTTCACTGCAGGGGTGTCCTGACAGGGAAGCAATGATCGGCAATGAATTGCCTGACACTGACTGAACAAATAGGGCTGTCGTTTGCCGGCTGTCTGTTCAGGTTTAAGCCATTGGAGAGCTGTGGCTTCAGGACTGGTTCGGTAGGAAATGCCAACAATCGATGTCTTCTTTGATAACTTAATCATTAGTTTAGATCCAAATGACTTCAACACTGGACTCAAATCATAACTCAATTGCTCTTCAGTTGTGCTGTCTTTCACTTCAATGATAGTGAGGCCCGAAGTGTCCAAAATTAGATCCGAAGTCTCAGACAATCTTTCAATAGTTAAGTCAACCGACCCTTCAATGACCTGTTCATCAAAATTGACAAAAGCTTTCCATTGAATGTCAGTCACGCGACAGATGTCTGGCCTCGAGAATGAGTTCGGGTCTATCGGGTTGTTCTTCAGCTCTTCCATCAGAGCATCTGTTGTTCCCATTGTTGTGGTTTGAGGTATGGGTTGTCTGTAGTGAAGATAAACACTTATGAGGAGAAACAACAGTGAAGTGAATACATATATGTATGTCATTAAGGGGTATATTAGGGGCAGAGTAGGGGTAAAACCAATATTTAATTATTGTATAAATTTTATTGCATTAATAAAAGTGTAAAATATGTTAACAATTGCAACAATAATATCAACAAATCATCACTTTTTGGGATAAAAGCAATAAAATCTCAGTTATTATCAGTTTATTGCCAAAAAATAATTAATAATTTTTTTCATTAAAACAATTAATTAATTAATTATTGAATAAAAAATTAATTAAAACTAAAATTAAATTTAAAAATTAATTTTTAATAAAATAAAAACCAAAAACCGGTTTAAAGTCATGAAGTGATTGAAAATCTTATCAAAACTTTGAAGTGTCTTAACGACTGACCAATTGATCCGACAATTGGTTATCAAATATATTGTAGAGGTCCTTGGTCACCTCTAATTGTTGTTGAATGATTAGGCTATGAATTGGTAGTTAACAAACATTTACTGAATTAAAACATATATTAATAATAGGTTTACATTTGATGTTGAGTTACATTGAGTGCTGCACTCATTATACATATTAAAACATAACTACAAAATTGTATAACAATTCACAGGACTTTATATATGCTTTAGAAACTGAGCAGAGTCATTCAATAAGAATTTAGCATTCACTCAACTCCGAGAATAACCATGTTTACAGTTTAAGGTTCACAGTTAAAGGATGTGGATCCAATTGTAGAATCAATTAATACAAGAGGATATGATATTTGATATTAATATTAATAGCAATTAATTATTACATTAATAGTTGTCTACAATATATTAACGATTCAATAGTTTTCACACAAATTCATAAAATGTTTAATAAATTGAATGAAAAATCAAAAAAAGTTTTTAAAATTAGTTTTTTTGATATAAAACTCAATTGAATTGAAAACACAACTCATTGTGAGTGACGTAAACACAAATCAAATGATTTAATGATTGTCTCAAAAGTGTTATCAAATGTGATAACAATTACTGAAGTTTTTTGCCATTAATTTAATAACAATTTATATTTAATTATAATTTAAATACTTTTCAAATGAAGTAAACATTGATTTTGATGTAATTTATGGACACTTTTGGCGCAAATCATAAGTCATTTAAATGTTTGTTATTTTGAGCGCAAATTGAAGTCTTGTTTTGCAATTCATTGACATTTTGTGTCTTAAGTCAGATCTAAGACAATGTCTGAAGTGATGGATGGCTTGCCATCAATCAAACCATTGACAAGAACTCAACTCCTGATCAGAGCTGCTCTCAAATCAGTTCCGCCGCTGAATATAACCAAACCATTGATCGCTAAAGAGTTTGTTGTCTTCGGTGACCAAAGCAGTGATAATAAGACAAAAAGCAATTCATTATACGACCGGTTCTTAAGCCACAAGAAGTCTAACTCTAATACCGATGAAAGTCCGACCAAAAAGAGTGTCAGTTCTGTCCATAAGTGGTCTCAACTGAAGGACAGTTTGACGCAAGAGTTGGAAACAAAACGATTGCAAACACAGAAGGAAAGAGAAATCAACGATAAGTTGGAGAACGAAGACATCGATGAAGATGTGGATCAAGTCATTGATGAAGATGTGGATCAAGTGATCGATGATTTGGACGATAATGAAGTGAGTAATAATGGATCCGTTTGTGACGAAGAATCAGAAGTAGACGACGATTGCAATGACGACGAAGAAGAAGGCGAAGAATGTGGTGTTGAAGAAGAAGAAGAGGAATGCGATGAAGAAGAAGATGAAAATGAAATGAATTACTTCATCGATGATGAGGCAGATGTTGACGAAGAAGAAGAAGAAGACTATTATGACGAAGAAGACGACAATAACGGACCAAATGGAGACCAAAACAAAGATATTTGTGATAATTCTAAAAAAGACTTCAAAAGAGATTCAGTTTTAGTAAAAGATGTCATTAAAGACAATAAAAGGGAACAAATGATGGAATCGATGGCTTCGGAAGAATCTGAAGAAGTTTTGAACACTTCTATTATATCGACGGACGAGTCATCTGACCGTAAGTTTGCGACACAAAAGATCGCTTTATCGCCATTTGTGTCACAAAAACTCAAACCCAGATTCCCTGTCAGTGGTTCTCAAGAGTTATCTGATTTGGTCTTAAAATTGGACACAAATGGCAATGACTTTGATTCACAAACTCTTGTTGACCTCTGTTCTGGAGATTTCACTCAAAATAATGAACAAAACAATACATTCTCTGAAAAGATGTCACAATCAGTGGTCGCCGAAGAGGAAGATGAAGACAAAGATGTTTTGATTGGAAGCAAAAAAGTCGGAAAAGTGTTTAACATTGAAAGCGATTGTGAATCAGATGTCGAAGAATCAAAAGATGTCTTAAAGTCTAGTATTAAAACTGAGTTATCGATTAAGAGTGTCAACGATTCCGATGGCGAAGATCTTATCGCTTCAGAAGCAGAAGAGTCCGACGCAGACGACGAAGAAGTGGCCGACGAAGAGGTCAACGAAGAAGAGATCCAAACGATTGGTAAAGGATTTTTTGATAACGAGGCGGAACTCTCTGGAAGTGATGACGTCTCCAGTGATGAGGAGGACAATGAAGATAATTATGAAGAAGTTGGTGACGGAGATCAGGAAGACCTGCCATCAGACTCAGAGATTAGGGACCAAATTGGAAGATACCATAAGTAAGCCATCAATTGATTCAATGATTAGTTTTTATTCAATATTTGAATAATGTTTTCATTTATTCTTAAAGTAAAACCCTTTTAGATGAAGATAAGCGACAACTACTGGTGCTCAAGGAGATGATGTTTGACGATGGTGATCTACACGACGGCACTGTCAGACAGAAGAAGTTTAACTGGAATTTTGAAACCAACGATGAGTTTGTCAACGATTACATCAATGAGGACTCAGACGACAACTACTTTGAATCAGACGATGAAAATGAGTCCAAAACTCCGGCACTAAAAATGTTTGACCAGAAGTCAGACAAGAGTTCAACAAATGATAAACATTTGGAGAAATTGAAGACAAAATTCAAATTAAACTCAAATTTAAAAGTTTTTAATCAAATTAATAGTGGATTTGAATCTAAAAAAAGAGTCGATTTGTCCTCTTTTGTGGTCAGAGATGAACGACTGAAGACTATTATGTCAACTAAAAGGACAGTCACCACAAGTGCTCATAAGTTTAAGTCAAACAAAAGGCATAAAAACTGCAAAACCGTTATAAAGCCATCGGTTTTTGATTTGATTCACAATTGATGTGAAATTTATTTCACTTTTATTTGTATTTATTTTAATGTTTTTATATTTCATTGATTTTAATAAACATTTTAATCAATCATTAAATCTAATGATCTCTACATTGGTATAGCCCTCAAGTGAGCCATTGTATGACATGGGATCAATTGAGTCGATTCTTATTCGGGCGAACTTTCTTTTGCAGACACGGCCGGAGTTGACGGCAACCGATCGGCAGATGTTCTGAAAGTAATTGGTGTTAAAAATTGTTAATAAAAGTGAAATCAATGCAAACCTTCACGAATTCCTTCAAATCCGAGGGCACTATAAGCAGGTGTGGACTCATCGGTAGCTTTAAGTAATCATTTTGAGTGAACTCTACGTTTACATCAGGTTTTGGCGGAAATATTGGGTAAAAACTCCTTTGATTTAAGATATGTTTGCAAAGTCGGGACAATCGGTCGATCTGTTGGCCACTAATTGAAATAATTGGTCACTCAATCGGTTGGACATTGTTTTCAGCAATACTTACGAAGAGATCTCTTCTTTACTCAAATGCAGCAAAACGTCTGTCGAAGTGATTCCTATAATAACTCCACTTATATTAAGGACAGTTGGGTTTGAAAAGTAATGCAATTTTTCTGATTTGTATGAATGGAAAGGCATTGTCGGCAACACATTGAATACATTTAGATCTCTTGTCGACGGAATAATAATGGCGTCGGTCTTCACATTCATTAGTTCTTGTGATACGAAACGCATTTGATTATTGAAGAGCCGATCAATCGGTTCCTCAGTTGTCAAGAGTTTCTCATTGTATGAGTCAATGAAAGGGCCGATAAGTATACAGAAGTCCGGTTCGTATTCCTTCACGTATTCAATCAATTTCCTCAACGGTTCAAAACTAAGACTATTTGGTTCACAAAAGGGTCCGACGCCTACCACTAGATTCAGGGGCTGTTTAAGTGTCGGCACCACATCTGGAGAGCCAATGATTTTGTCAAAATCGATCACTTCTTGAACTATTAGTGTTTTTTCCGATTCATTAATGGCTTTACAGGCCATCACTTGACCCGCAAATAGTGAATAATTGGATAATCGGCTCAAATCAAGACCAATGGACTCATTGTCTGTTATATAAGAAGATCCTTCAAATCTGATGGAGTGTTCATCCAATTTGTTTTTACTGCAGTCATAGCACACCCGTCCGATATAATAGGCTTCTGTTGGACAGTGGGCTGAGAATTGACCCCAACTTTCAATATCAAACTTCTGTTTCACCAGTTCTGCGAACTCATCGATAATATCATTGAGTATTTCATTGGATTCCGTGATCTTAAGTGACATAAACTTATACTTTTCGGTCAAACAAACCGATTCGTCGAAGACTTTGACCTTATGTTTCACTTTCGATGAATTCCGCCATTCGTTGTCCGAATAAGAGTTTCCGAAATAACACAAAGTCTTTGAATTCATTATTTCATCCAATCTTTGAATTTATAAACATTTTTAGTGAAAGTAATGAATGTTTTGATTAATAATTACTTCAAAGAAGTATTGATTGAGTCATTGATTTCAACCAATGGTGTGGTCATTGAACTTACGTCTTGGAAGCGATTCATGTCATCAGTCTTTTCGGGTGTCTTCTGAAGCTCTGAAGTGTCGACAGACATCTCATTCTTCACTTGACATTCAATTATCTCATCGTTTGACGCGATTTCGATCTAATAATAGCCAAAAATACAATCAATTGTTATAATAAGGGATCAAATGATTGATTACTTGAGTCGTTAGCTTTGGTTTAGGGTTTGGATCATTGAATTCATTGATCAGTGCTTTAAAGCCTTTACTTAACCCCGGATTCAATGAATTACTTTTCGGCGTTCGGGAGGTCTTTGCGGCCAAAGTCTTGGACTTCAAGTCATTCTTCGCTTTTTTGTCCAAATAATCGATTTCGAAGTCTTCGATGACATCCAGAGTCAAGAGTTTGACATTGGATTTGATGACAAACGACAAGAGTTGGGAACAAATGATATCTTCAGTGGTGTTGTGAATACAACACAAGTTCTTCACTGAAAAGCAATTAAACCTAAAATCAAATCATTTCTTAAGACTTTTCTCACGCTTTTCAATGACTTCTTCGGCGATATTGTGGTAAAAGTCAGACAACTCTTCCCTCAACTTCTGTCCACAAACTAATGAAACCATTGTTTGAATGAAAAAAATTTGTATAAAAAGTTAAAAACAATTAAAATATTAATTAAAATCAAAATTAATTTAAAATCAAAACCAAAATCAAAATAAAGACAAAAATTGGCGCTAAATGTGAATCACGTGATCAATACGTCAGCTGTTGTGCAAACCATAGTGTTTTGGGTTTACATCCCTTTCCTGTCAGTCCTTTCAGCCAAACGTGTCGTCAGTTTCAGTGACTTTTTTATCAATTGGTGAGTCTTTCAGTGGTTTTCACTAATAATTAATAAATTGTTTCAAAAATTGATTGCATTTTAAACTAAATTATGTTATTTTCAATGGCATTAGAGTTTGAAGCGATTGGCCGTAAGAGTGGTCACCAAAAGCCGAGGCAATGCCGAAACAAATAAAGGAAATCAAAGACTTTCTTCTGACGGCCCGAAGAAAAGACGCCAAAAGTGTTAAAATCAAGAAAAACAAAGACAACGTTAAGTTCAAAGTCCGCTGCAGTCGATACCTCTTCACTTTGGTCATACAGGACAGGGAAAAGGCCGAGAAACTGAAGCAATCACTTCCACCCGGCCTTCAGGTCAAGGAATTGAAGTGAACTGTCGTTGGATTCAAATATTGTTTAAATTTAAACCATTTTTTGATTAAAAAAACATTTAATGACTAATAAAGTGAAGAATTGATTGAATTGAGGGTCAAATCAATGTTTAATTCATTTATGAAAAGCCGAAACATTTTCGGCAAAACTGTTGCTTTAGTCCCGTATCGGGAGAAACATGTGCTTAAGTATAACCAATGGATGAAAGATCCAAACCTCCAATACCTGACCGGTTCTGAGCCGTTGTCTTTGGAGGAAGAGCTCCAAATGATGAGCAGTTGGACATCGGATCCAAACAAATGTACTTTTATTTTATGTGACAAACAGTTACTCCAATCGACTGACAGTGAAATTGAGTCAATGATTGGCGACATAAACCTGTTTTACGACACTTCAGAAGTGGAGACACAAACCGCCGAAATAGAGATAATGATTGCCGAAGAATCGCATCGAGGGTTAGGTAAAGGCAAAGAAGCGGTTCTTCTGATGCTTAGATTCGCTGTGGAAGTGATTGGTGTCCAGAGATTTGTGGCTAAAATCAAATACAATAACAATAGTTCACAAAATCTGTTCACAAGACTTGGTTTCAAAGAGCAGTCAAGAAGTGATGTCTTCCAAGAAGTCACTTACGATTCGGTGGTTAACGACAATTGGTTTCAATTTATCGTTAATAACACAAAAGACTATAAATTTGTTTTGATTTGAGACTAATTGTGAAAAAAGTATACATTTTATTGAAAATTAAAATAAAATCTAAATTTGTTTTGAAATTAAAATAAATTACAAAAAGAAATGAAAATTTGTTCAAAAAATAGTCAAAAGTTTTAATCATTTAATCAATTATTTAATAATTTATTTCAATTAACGACTCATTTATCGCTTAATTAACAAAACAATTGTTATCTTTCAATGTCTTCGTTGCGAATGTTTGGGTTAAACCTCGGGTCCAACATCGGGTCACTGTCCGCACTCTCGCGGCCAAACTTTAAGAAGTAGTGGACTAAAGTACAAATCCCTAAAAATACTAAAATTGCGACAATAATTAGGCGCCGGTATGTAAATACTCGGGTGTTTCGTCGGTTGACAAACGTTGAATGCGATCTAAAAAGGGGTTTAATTGAATCAATTGTAAGATCAGGTGTAAACACATGGCATACCTGAACCATCGGGAGATGAACTCCATCGGAGACTTCTGTCTATACTTGTCGTCATCGATGTCTAGCAATGACTTCTTTGAGTCATTATTATCATTGGATTTATTCCTCGGAGTGGATGTCATAACAAAGTTGTTGTCATTAGATGTGATATAATTTGAAATATTGTTGACAGCAATCGGAACGTTGGATGTGTTGGCGCTCGGGTTGTGGTGAATGACTTGAGGCAACGAATCTAAAGATGTGGTCGAAAGTGAGCTCTGGTTTAGATCTGTGTATGAGTTGTCCATCGATTCAATTAAAGGCATTCCTAACCCAATGCGAGCCCAACTCTCGTCGGCCAGAGTTCGGCGCAAAGTATTCACAACTGGACTGTTGGTAGCACTCGACGGGAATATAGGTTTATGACACGTAGGACAGACATAACCGGCCGGCGCTGTGTTTGGTGGCAATTCATTGGCGTATTTATTCAAACAATTCAAATGAAAAATGTCTTTAAAAGACAAAACAATTATTAAATAATTGAAAAATCGGTTAAAAGTGTTGAAGACTTACGAAAACAACTCAAACGAAGAGTGGTTTCTGAAGACAACTCTTGTTTACATAAACCACAAACTGATTCATAAAAGCTGTCTTCAAGCCATTGAAGATATGGACCGACAACACACTGAAGAGGAATGAAAAGAAGACAAACAATTAGTTAATGATATAAACGGTTAAGAAGTGGTTAAGAAGTGATCAAAACAATTGTCAAACAATTATAAAATGTCTTGAAATCGATGGCAAACCTTCTGATGAGTGGATGTCATACAATGTTCACAGACATTGACCTTATGTTCAAAGCAGAACTGATTGGTGACCTTCTTCTTCGGACATTTGCATAAACCCATTGATATTATCACTGATTTGATCCACAAGAGAGTGAAATGAAAACAATTGAAGACTTAGTGAACAACTCATCAAAACATTGAAAACACTAAACATTTGACAGATTTTTGGTTTAGTTTTCATAAAATACGTAAAGTTTTTGAAGATTTTGTCGTTTATTACCAAAACATCAGTCATTTGTTGACCTCTTCTGGAGATTACAAGACATTTGATATGCCTTTAGTTAACTATGAGTCCAGTGATGACGAGTCCAATGAAGACAACAACCCATTGGATGACAAACCACAACATGTCGTCTCTTCAACCCAAGTGTCCGCTGAAGTAAAGACATTGAATCTGTTGTCCAAACTTCCGGCGCCGAAGTCAGTGTCCAATAACTCGACACCACTTCTGAATCCATCGCTTAATGACATGATAGCAGACAAACCAAAATCAGGTCCAATCAAGATATCGGTTCCGTCTCTCAAGTACTTCGAAGAAGACGACGAAGAAGAAGAGGAATCACGAAAAGCCAAACGCTTTAAGGGATCCATCACTGGAACAGGTCTTTCGGCTCTTCTGCCAAAACCCAAGAATACTATTTCAACGACAAGTAAAGCATTAATACCTCAATCGATATCACGTCCGCAACGAAACACTTCTTCAGCAAAACGTCCGATAAGTTCAACCAAAAGCAAAGCCGACGAGGAATCGAGTGAACAGACAATCAATTACTTCTTTAGTGATGAAAAAAGTGATGATTTAGTGGACAATAGTTTAATATTAAATGACATAGAGTTTGGACCAAAACCTGATCTATCGTTAAGTAGTAGTCAATCATTAGATCCCAATCCCTTCCAGTCTTTAGGTCCTAAACCCTCGCCGTCTTTGGATGACATAACATACAAGAAATTGATTGCTTCTAAGTTCGGCGAAGAAGCTCCGGAACAGATCAATATTGTGGACATTGATGTCTCCAAACACTTGTCTGACTCTAAGGATTGGCTGAAGACTATATCCGAAGAGAAGGAAGAAGTCTATACCGGAGTAGAGCCGTCGACAACAGCCAAACGCAAACATCAGATCACATATCTGGCACTTCAGGCCAAACAACGAGAGGTCGAGCTTAAGAACGAATGGGCGCGGAATAGGACCACAAAAACCCAAACGAGAGCTAAATATGGGTTTTAATTGTCTTTCCGTTTGTTTTCAATTCATTTCTCATTAATTATTCATTTATTATGTTTTCACTTAAATTTAATTGTTTTATAAATCAAACAAATTTTTGATTAAAATATAGGTTTAAAGAAATGAACCATCAATTGAATCCTTGCTCATTTTGTGTACAGTATATGAACAAGAGTATTTTTACTTTCCAACATTTGTATTGTTTTTCATATTTTGATAAAAATCTTAATTGAATTGAAAACTAAATAAATTTTATCAAATATGTAGTTATTTTGAGGATATGTTTGATGTGTAGGAAAGGGAGTTTGACTAATGTGGGGAACCTCTGCCGAAGATTATATTAAATTATACCCCAGTTCTTATAGTGACATAAAATGTTTGCAAACACTGACTAAAGATTTATAATATTTTAATTATAATTGAATTTTTAAAAATAAAAACAATATTTAATAAAAAGCAATAATTTTTGAAAATCTTAAACAAAAATATTTTGCTGTCCTCTCTCTCAGGCTTAGAGTTTGAGAGCTAACAAACCCTTTCTTCAAATTTTCTTCTAAAGAGTGAAATGATTTGAAATTAACGTGAATTTGAAACTAAAGTATAAAATAGTTATTGAATTGAAATGAAGTGAAAAACTATTGAATGTTTAGATAATTATTAACATATTTTGCAATCAATAGTTGGAGGGAATGGTGTGAAGTGTGTTAGAGATAGAGAAGTGATTGAAATTGAAGATCTGTTCGTTAGCCCGGAGTGAGAGCTCAGTTGTATTGTGTTTGGTGTGGAATGAAGTCTAACCCGACTCAACTGAAAAGCGGTCCCAAAGACTGCTATATTCTGGGTATGACGTCGTCCTCAAAGTCAAATCGCGTCCACATTCCAGGCATAGTTTGAGCCATAGGGTGCAGCCTTACCTGCCTTACCTGAGCCAGTGATGGGACGGCTATTTAAGTTTACCTGTGCTCTGACTATTATAATACCTATGGCTCCCAACAGTGAATGCATTGGATATGCATTTGTCGATAATATTTGTGGACTTTTTCTTTGTTGTGTTTTCTTGTCTGGCATTTGATATCTGAGTTTAGATTTGCATAAAATTTTGCCACAGTTTCTGACATAAGTCTAAAATAAGTCAAATAATAATACAAAATATTTTTTAGTCATTATTTGAGATAAGATTTGCTTTTGTTTAGCACTTCATTGAATATATAATTAGTTTTGTGTCAAAAGAGTCTCAAAAATATTTTCATAACTTTTTTTTGAGTTATTTTTTCATTAAGTTTTAAATTTCAAACTCAACACAAGTCTACCACTTATTTGACTGATATGTAAGACAACTGTGCAATAGTTTCAAATTGAGATCAGATTGTCTTCAACTCTCATCAATGGGTGATGTGTTCGGAAACTGTAGCTCAGGATTATCACAGCCGTGGAAATCATGTCTTCAACTACAACAGCAACCAATTGTCCAGACACTCATCGGCGGCTATGAGTGCAGCGCACAGTCCTATGAATACAATGAATGGCGAATCCAATATATATATGGAGCCAACTCTGGCCACCGGTGCCAACAACTACTTAAGTCTACACAATGATAGCCAACACAACTCATTACAATCAAATCACATCCACTGCCAAACAGGACTTCCCAATCATTATCTGCCAAATGGTAACAGCAATTCAGTGGTCAACGGATTGGTGCCATCGTCTCCATTGGAATGTCCATCGGTGTCACTATCCCCGCCCACATTCCCATCCACTCATCTCTCATCATTACCCCCTTATTTAACAGACTCACTGTCATCCAACCCTCATCAGCACACGTATCAAACACCGGACACACTTATACCTCAGCAATACTTTGACGATCAGTACATCCATTCGACACAAGAATTCCTTCCATTATGTGATCTACTCTTTAACATCATATCATTGGCCGCATATTTCTGTGATGTTGTCTTTGATTCCGTAACCGTATATACCCTTTACCTACAGCGCAATCAGTTATGGCTATCCGTCAGCTTAGGACTCATACTATTCTCAGCACTGGTCAGTCAAATACTGTCCTATCGCTGGTATTCCCGTAAAAACAAATCAAAACAGTCCTACAATGGGTGCGAAAATGTTTGTGTTTTGACAATCCATGCGTTTTTGTGCGGAGTTTTGTGGCGTTATTTCAAACTCTTCATACCTGTAGACCTGTCTTCTGTGAAGCATGAGGTCAGGGATCTATGCGTTCTTCGGATGGTTCATGCCTTCTGTGAGGCGGCGCCGATGCTTACCCTTCAAGTCAGTTGTTATTATTGAAACCATTTGTCAATATTTAGGTCTAAATAACGAGAATTAATGAATTGTTTGGACATATCCTTAGATCTACTTATTATGGCTGAAACCATCTGCAGATCAAATAACAGACTTGAATATAATATCGATATTCCTATCCCTGTTCAGTCTATGCTGGGCATTGGCATCATTTAGTAAGAATGTCCGATCCCATAACATCCATAAGCTGGTGCTAACATGGCTGGGTGTCATATTCCAGTTCTTCTGGCGCTTAGGGTTTGTCAGCCTTTCGTTTAATTTTCGTCTTTATATTCAATTTTGGTTTTGTTTGTCTTTTATATCAATGTTTGTCTCAAATAATAGTTTATATTCTTATGACAAACATATCATTGAATTATATGTTCACAAAAAATGATGAAATTCTCATTCAATCTCTCAGTTTTGGACAACAAATAGATTGAATTATTTGCAAATGAAATTATTAATCTAAGATTCTTTACTTGCTCTACTTGTCCTTGCTTAGTTTGAATTTAGACAGCTTTTAGATTTCAAATATAATACATTTGTTGATAAAAATGTTGATTAACTCTGAAATTGATTTTTTTTCAAATCATACTTTGAAATGACATTAAATCTGATATTTTGGAAGTAATACTCAAAGTATTAGACATTAAACACAAATATTTGATTAAATTTCAGTGACATAAGAGAAATGTTGACTTAAAATGCAAATATATTTTTTCACTTATTCACCAAAAAAAATGGTTCAATGGTTTCAAAAAAGATTCAATTCTTTGACATTTCTTCAGTTCTCTATACTTTTCATTTCATTCTTAAGGTATTCACTCGTCTTTCACTCGTCTTTTCGTTTTACACTCTATTAAGTAATAAAATATTGCATTTTGTTTGTCGATAGGAATAAAGAGTTTTTTCAAATTCAGTCAATTTTTTGACAAATAATTATTAAAATGAATGAGTTTTTGGCAAAAATGCATGCATTTCTCAAAAAATCGTTTTTAAGTTTGAGATATCAATAAAATTGATAGCAAAGCAACGAAACGATCACTTCTTCTGATTTTGAAAACTTTAAAATCAAAATCATTTCAACGATTTCTCAAAACATTTTTTCCTGACATTCACTTTGTCTTAATATAAGTCGAGTTATTATTTCAATAGATTTGATAAGAAATCGTTTTTTACATAAAATGATTGATTTATTTTGAAATCAATTTATGAGAAGTTTATTATAAAATATAATTTTAAAAATTAGTTTTAAATTTCATTCAAATTATACTTTTGTCACTAAAATGACCAAATATTTTATTTTAATAGGACTATCAGCTCAAGAGTGATAGCACTGACAGTTTACGCCACAATCTATAGTTATTGGGTGTTTGCAGTCATAGTTCTTCATTGGTTTTCAATGCTTTTATGGCTATTATCGCCTAAAAATCTGTTTTACGGCGAAAAGATGTCTTCAATGAAGAGGTTTTGTTATACGGCTCTCATCGCTTGGGTATACATCTTCTGCTACATTAATATGCAAGAGGTTTGTCTCAATCCAAACAAAACTTACATTTTTCCAATTTTCTCATTATTTTGTTCACAAAATAAATCATTTTTTACTATTGATATAATTTCAGGACAACTCCAGGAACAGAATGTTTGCCTTTTATTTGACAATGTTTTTAGAAAATACTCTTTTGTTGTCGATATGTCTAATACTGAGCACCGGTAGTACGAGCCCCTGGTTTTATAATGTCTCGATTGTGTTTGTTTGGGGAGGTTTTATAATCGGAATGGTTTTTATGATACTTTATTATAAGTTCTTTCACATTCGTCATCTGAAACACACACTTCTGGCCACACATTACGATCAAATAGACTACCCGTCCAATCATTGTCCAGAACATGGCCACCATTCCTATAATCAGAGCGGTGTTGGTCTCAATGCAAGACGTAATGGGCTTACAAGCGATCATAAACTGCAAACACCACTCATGAGTTCGCAATCAAATGGTGTGATACCCGGTATTCCCGGTGTTTTCAACTGTCGTCTCAATCCGGCGCTCAAACGTAAAAAGAAAAAGCCGTCGTCTTTCATACCTCCCCCTCACCCACACCCACACATCTCGGCTCCCAATGCTTTAAACACTATAACATCGACTATCAGTTCCCCGTCTTCTAACAATTTGGGAAGTCTTCAGAGCAACAAAAGCATAACAATGACGACTAAAGCGCCTCCCGTTCCTGTTCCCAGTCCTACTGCCTTCTGGAAGAAGTCAGACATAGCCAATGGGTTTCTTCACTCTCAAACCAAATCTCCAACCATTGCTTCATCACCGCTAACACTGCCGGCCAAACACCCATTTAGTGCATCGATAGCTCCATCACCGGTGGCTAACTTCACAACAGAACTGCAGCAACAAATGTCTGTTCCTATTCTAACACCGGTTAATAAGCAGCAGATATTGGTCCCTAATATACCAAACAGAATAACACCGGTTCCCACTCAGAGGCAATCGGTGGCCAAAGTGAAGAATAAGCGCAAAACTCCTGAACCTAAGGCTCAGAATTCAGTGTCAAAAGTGAATATTCAACAAAAACTTGAAGAGAAAAAAATGCAACAGTTTTTGCATTTGAAGAAAATTGAAGAAGAGATCAAACAGGGAATCATCTCTAAGCCATGTATTATCGATGCCATAGAGTCACCAAAGCTTATGCACAAATCCGTTGCACCCCAGGCCAAGAAACAACCCTGGATTACCAACAATGGCACTGGTGCTACTACGTTTGTGCCCCTGGCTAACAAAGGTATTCACCACTACTACTACCATCCCGTCTATCGAAGAGTTAAATTGCGATCACAAACCCCTGAAGTTCTGTTAGCACCTCATTATTTGGATAATAGTCGTGTATTCTATGACTACCCGTCCTGTGTCTTACCACCCATACAGTCTCGTCGACTGAAGTCCCCGATCGAGAACTCAGTTGAGGAGGAAGAGGAGGCCGAGGATATGAATGACAAGAATGTAACTCAAAATAACATTGAAGTGAAAAGAAATGCAAAAAATTCTTCAAATATTAAAATCAATAATAATTTCAATCAATTTAATAATCGTTTTTCGTCTGACATCGACAGTCAAATATCGTTACCTCGCTCTTATACACTCCCACGAGAGTTCCAGTATTGTCGGGCAGGACGTGCCGGCAATCATATTAACGGTGTAACCGATGCCAACGGCTATCTCAAGTCATCGCGTATTCGTAAACCTATAACTACTGAAGCATTTCATGCAAACGTTGAGTCCAATAGCAGTAATGATGGAGACGTCGATTCAGACAATCCCGAAGACTATGATATCTGTGCTGTTCCTAAAATAATTAGAGGACCCGTCAATAATATGAGGACTCCTGTCGTTTCTAACCGTCCGTTTAGAGACTATAGGCATAAACGACATGAGACTCCGTTGTAAACAGTTATTAATATTCATTATATTTATTATGATTTGTATTATAAGTCTTATTATTATTTAATGTCATCTAAACTATAATATAACTCAAACTCTGCTATCAATTGACGCCTTATTTTGAAATTTTATATTTTTTTATACAACTTATTAATACAACACTTGTTTTGTGCCATTTTATGAACAATTAGTTTTACATTTCAAATTATTTTTGAGTTTATTTTTATATCTAATTTGTATATAAAAACCAATGAATGCCTTATTTTGAATGAATGGATGTTTTCAATGATTGAAAATCTTTTTTAAAAAAATGTCAATCTTTTTGTAAATTTCTTTCATTTCATGATTTAAATGCTTTATTGAAGAAATAATTCCTAAATATTATTGTTTGTTGTATTTTTCAAACAATTCTTTGATATAAACGTTAATATTATATTAGATTTTCTTTTTTTTGAAATAAAGTAATGAATTGTTAAAACAATCATAAAATTCAATGTTTGATAAAATTCACAAAAAGTATTGATAATTAAAATCTATTTTCATATCAAATCTGTAAATGATTTTTATTCATGTTTTTTGGATTAAAGGAAATATTATTAAAACTTATTTACATGAAGAACATGAAGGACTTACCACAGTATGTCTTGGGTTGATCTCAGTGCTGACAAATTTCTCATCAGCTTTTAAAGTAATTGAAAAAATCTTCATATTATTGAGAAAACGACAAAAACCTAACTTTTAAACTATTATATAAAACATTCTCTACACTCTTGTAATGGATTTCTTCTGCAATTGAAAGTAAAATTCAAAAAAAAATAATCAATTTATTCAAACATCTTATCCTCTCATGACTTCTGAAGAGGTTTTCTTCATTACTCTTACTTTGAAAACACTTTCACATCTTTTTTTAATATTAAAAGATTTCAAACTTTCTAATGACTGACAGATTGTTAACCTATAATACAATTGTCTATAAAATTATAGTTTATTGACTGAAATACGAAATAAAATTAGTTTTTTATACAATTTTCAAGACATAAGAGATTTGTTTGTCTTTTAAGAAATTGAATGCAATTTTAAAATTTCTTTTTCGTTTGAAAATTGAATCAAAAAAATGTTTGAATTATTTAATTTACTTAAGTTTTGTGTTCAATAACTTCAGGCAATACTTTTCAAATAACTCACAAATTTCCCCCATTTTTATATAAAATCATTTGAATCTTTACTTTACATAAAATTATGTCATTTTGTAACTGAATTTGAAAACCTTTTTCAATTGAATTGAATTTTTCTATAAATAAGTGAAAATAAGTTTTTAATAAGAGTTTTCTCTCATTTCAACTCTAAATGCAATTTGTTTTCAGTATTTTTCTGATAAAATATTCTCTCATATCATGTCCTAAATGATTGACAAACAATGACTACATATTCATGTGTTGTTTTCAAACAATAGTTTAAAATATTTATTCAAATCTAATTTATTATTTATTATCAATCAAATGGACAGACATTTAGGATCACAGAAGAAATATTGTGTATACAGTATACAGTATTCGTAAACTATATATAAAATCTTGAAATAAATTCAAATGTCCCAGTATTTCATATGTCCCAGTTTATATATTCACTATTAACTGTCCCAGAAAGCATTTATAAAACTTAAAATTACAACTAAATATTTCCAGTAATGTTTAGATCACCTTGCTTTCTTTGATACTTATGAAAGATTTCATTGAAATGTGATTATTAATGACAAAACATTTTAAATGAGATTTAAATTTTCAAAATTTTTTTGATTTTATTTTTCTTTAATTTTGATTCAAAGGTTTTTAACATTTCATTGTATTCCCAATCAATTTGAGACAAACCAAAGAAATTTTGAAAACATTTGAAATTTATTTGTATTTATAGACAAAATGAGAAATGATTTCAACAAAAATTGTAAATTTTATAAATCAATTGAATATTTTTAAAATGTTTGAAATGAAGAATCCATTTACTATTATAGAGCCAATTGGATCTTGAAGTGAACATTATGTGCACACATAGTCTTCTGAGAGGGACTGGGATATTGACAGATCATCAGTCAAATCCTGATCAAAATAGCTATGGCTTTGATGGTTAGGAATCGGTTCTGACATTCAATTCGTATATTATATTAAAGTTTTGTGTAATATATATATAATATTATATACTTTTTTTGTTAGACCGAGGGTTAGTCTCACTTACGATGAATTAGAAAATATAATAAAAGCTAATAATAACCAAACAATCATTTTTCTGGTTTGAACCCAAAAAATGCTCAAAATTTAATGAAATTTTGGGAAAATTGTATCAAATATTGCATTAAAAATATAGAAAATTATACCATTTTATCAAATGATGTCTTCAAGGGTTAGAACAAAATCAATTGAGACTCAAATACATCTGACAAACAATAAAATTAATGTTTTTGCAGGAAATGTCCTCAAAATGACTGCAATTATGAAACAGAAGAGAATATTTTGGTTCAAATGTTATTTGATATCTAAAGTGAAAATAAAATTTTGGTTTTATTTAACTCATTATTCAATTATTATTTAGTCATTCAGTCGTGAAAATAGTTTATTGTTTTCATTCATAACAATTCAATACTAATTACTCTTTTGTATTGTTTGTTTGACTTTACAGTACAAGTCATATATCCTATGTATGTTTGATAAGCAGTAATGTAATGTAAATTACTGTCCAAATGGACAGACCTTTACTTCTATCACATTATAAGGAATTTTCTCTTTTACTACATAAATGTACTAAAAATCGGTGGAAACCAACGGTGCTATCAGTGACTGCAATCTGAGATTCAATGCATAAAAATAGGAGCCATTAACTCATATTCTGTTCTTTACGACCTCTCAGTGCCTCTAATATTTCTAATGTCTGGACAGAGATCTCAAGAAGAATATGAAGACAATAATTAAGAAGTATTGAGAGGAGGGTTGGAGTATTGGGAAAGAGTATTGGGAAGAGGGTTGCCATCAATTGTATGAAACAAAACGATAACAAGAGATCTATTGAATTGAAAGGAGAATGTAATCAATGAATA